>BMAV01024820.1:0-30025 GCA_019973955.1 Trichonephila inaurata madagascariensis
TAAAAGGGGAAAGGGGAAAAGGTCCGGTGAAGGGGGAACGCAAGCAAAGGGTTTGTTCCTGAAATAACTCCATGATGCAAGCCCTCCTGTGTCAAGAAAGCATCTACTATTGCCCCGGCATAAGGGAAAACATAAGCATTTACGATGTCATCTCTATTGGTGTAAGCATTAGCATTTCTACGGGAAAAGACATGGATGCCTGTGCGTGCACCAAAACAGATACCACCCAAACACAGACACTGCCTGATCCATATGCATCGCTTTCATGGATGTGTCAGGGATGAAACAAGTTCCACGTTCTCTTCTAATAGAAATACGCCTAAGCCTTCATTGATCCCGTCCAGTGAACATGTTGACGTGCCCAATACAAACGTTCCCACCTATGACGTCACGTGAGCAGAACGCAAATGGCTAATTTCCTCGCACAAAGACCATGTTTATGAAGCCTGCGCAGCATGGAGCGTGGTAGGTCTAAGTCCAGCCGGAGATGTGGTTCTATTCTTCCGTGCATATTATGACAAATATAGATCATTGGCACTCGGGGTAACTCCTTGGCTGTCCTTCTAGAAGCTGAATCCGTAGTTAGAAATTGTTGCCAAAGTCTATGAATCACAAACGGACTTACAATCAGCCATCTAGCTACATCTATCTGACTTTGTCCAGCCTCTAGTTTCCCAATAGCTCACTGTCTGCACTTTTTCGGTCAAATTATTCCTGGAGGTATAAGATTTATACTCTCAGACACACGCAGCGACATTTGCAGACTTGCTGTGAGAAATCTATTTTCATGCTCCTCGTAAATGACGTATTCCGACTGTATCGTCACTATTCTGCATCGTTCAGCTCCTTTCACTCTTACCTACATATTCAAATTTCCTTGAGATTGACTTATTTTGGGGCGACTTTGTTTTTGTGATTTTTCCTGAATTTTTGATAACCAGTGTAGTATAATATTAAATTAAACATTTATAGAGTAAAAGTAGATCGATAAAGAAATAATATTTTGCAGCTATGAATTCTGATTAAATACACCTTTAAATGTTATATGAAAATATTCTTGAAAGAATACATATGAATAATAAATTTTAAAAGGTATCCATAATCCATACGAGAAAAAAATTCCCTGTAAGCCTAATTCACGTGAAAATTTAAGCCATCGATATTATATTAAAAAAAAATAGATTTTGTTACTTTTATCACATATACAGCAATAACAGATAAAAAAGGCATGGGGGAGAAGAGATGAGAAAAATAAGCATGTTTTTCTATGAAATAAGTAAATCCTTCACATCCCCATGGTCATTTTATTGCATTCCAAAGTCTTCGGAATAGTTTTACTGATAGCAGCGCAAAGAAAAAAAGACGTATTTTGGAAAGACGTATATATACGTTCGGGGCACATAACGCACCGGTTGAGCGAGACGGATATATACGCCAGTTGCAGTTATATAGTTAACAATAAAAGCTATGTTTTTGTATATAAAAAAGGGAAAAAAATTTCTTTTGTGTGAACCTTTCCTGATTTTGTAGTCATCAGGTTTAATATAATGTTGTGTCAAATAGACAATTACACTGATTAAAATACGTTTCATTTTATTTTGCATGAATGCTGATTATTTCCCAGCAATAAAAATAATAAGCTTACTTGATGCAAATATATTTTATATGTAATGTATAAAATATGAGAGCATCAAATATGATAATTATCGTTTCGTTATACTTTTTTTTAATAAAAGGAATATATATAAGATATACAAAGAGATTTTATTTATACTTTCACAATTTTTTATTTTACTTAAAAGTTGTGATTTTGAAGATCTCTTACGTATATTTCAAATTACTAAATTATCATTGCGTGGAAATTATATTTTCTGACTCATACATTACATACAATTTTAATGATGACACTGTTATCTTCAGTAATAAAAATTTGTTATTTTTTTTATTAATGATTAAGGTGAAAATTAATCTAAATAAAAACATAGGCATGAACCATAATCTAAAAGTATTTTACAATATGTTCGGTTCACCTTTATATTTTAATTCTTGAAGATGGAAAAATGAAAAAAAAATATTTATTTGAAATATCTTGTTTTTGTTCATCTTGGGTACTTTATTACTTAAAAACCCAATCTAATCCCGCAAAATTTTTTTATTTAAAAGAAAAGAAAATTTAAACCTTATTTTAAAATTGGGAATCTATAAATTTTAAAATCTTACTTATATATGTGGCCAATTCATTAATTACTAATTTTGGAAAAAGGGGCTGCACTCAGGGGTTAATTCACAAATTTTTATCTGGGGTAAATTAACATCATTGGGAGGGTTAAAACGGGGAACCTGGTTCCGGGGGAATAGTTTCTGCCCTGAAAACCTTTTGGCTGGTGGGTTAAAAATTTCTTCTCGATTACACGGGGAGTTTGTCAGAGGGGCGATCGAGTAACCACCTGCTGTATGTATTAAATTTTGCATCCCCTCCCCAAACCGGGAAGTGGACTTTTTCAGACTTGCCCCGCGGGGGTTTGGCGAAGATGATAAATTTCGTGATCTTTAACGATGGTCTTTTCTCTATGTTTTCCCTCTTGAAAGCGGGGACAATAACAAAATTTATGTAAAAAACCTTTTTTTAAAAAAAGAAATTCCGGCATTAAGTGATAAAAAAAATTCCGGGAATTTAAAGGGGAAATTTCCGGCTTGATTTTTAAAAAAAAATTTTTGATAAAGGGTACGCATGTATAATACCGTCGACCAATTTCGTTATATGAAAAGGCAAGGCCAATTAAAAAAATATCTCCAAATACAGCCATCGTTTTAATTGGGGTTCGGGTTGGCCTTAAAAATTTATATCGTCCATTTTTTTCCAAAAAAAAATTGGTTTTGGGGTAGAAACCAGCACTACATGATTTGCGATTCGTTTTTCCATAAAAGGGACAAAAAAATTTGGTTTTTGTATTTTTAATAAAAATTTTTTTTTTACTTATTACGCATTATTTAAAACTGATTGGGGTTGAGTTAAAAAAAACAATATTCATTGTTTTTCTAATCTCAATAAAACAATATTTATTTTATTGAAAACATGTTTTAAAAAAATAAATAAATAATATGTAGTAATTATGCTTTGTATTTAAAAGAAAAAATCCTATTATTTTTTTTCATTTTCAAAAAAACAAAAAGGCCCACATTGGATTATAAAAATAAAACAATTTTTTTAAATATTTGTTATTTTTTTAAAAAATAATATACTGGTTTCTCCAAAAAAAAAATTTACATAGTTTTGGAAAAAAAAAAATCAAAAACGCAGTGTAAAAATACTGCTTTAAAACCGAAAATATCTTTGGGGGTTGGAAAACTCCCTCTTTTGGGGGTTTGGGTTTCTATTAACCAAAAATTTCTGGGGCTTTGGCAAAAACATTTTACCCCCAAAACCTCGCCAAATTTTTTGCGGCAATCGGTTGGGTACATTTTAATTCAAACAGTAAAATGAATAACCCGGGGTCTAGAATTTATGGAAAAAGTGAAGGAAAAATTTTTTAGGCTTGGGAAAAAAGTCCCGTCTCAAAAACCAGAAAGTAATAAGGATTTAAAGGAACCCCCAGAAATTGGTTTTTAAATTATGGGAAAAAGTTTCCCGGATACCGGATCTGTCAAGTGATACCCTGGGAAAAATTGTCCAAGAGCCACGATGATTAGAAGAGATCGCCATTTGTCCATTAAATTGAGGAGTAACAGGGAGACCATGGCTTCTCAGCTCTCTCGTGAGTTGTTTGCGGCTCCGAGAAAATCGAGTTTCAAGAAGGAATGTTTCCAGAAGACTTCATGAGAGTGCTGTTTGTGAGAAGGTTTGATTTTGTGTCCCTCTCAGTTCTACTAACAGGAGAGTCCGTTGAAAATGATGCAGAGATCATAGAGATTAGAGCATGGAGCAATGGGTGACCATTCTCTTCAGTGATGAGTCTCGCCTTAGCCTAATCAGTGATTCTAGTCATATTTTCCTATAAAAAGAACCACGGACCCGCTTCCTCCATCGAATGTCCGAGAAATTGACCATTACTGCAGCGGAGTCTTGATAGTCTAGGCAGGCATCATGTTGGATGGCCTTACATACTTCCATGTCTTTAAAAGAAACACTGTGACTACAGCGACGAATAGGGATGAGGTCTTGGAGCCCTATGTTCGCCTTTCTAGGGGTGAAGTTCGGCCCTATTTTATCTGAATGGATGACAACGCAAGGTTACATAGAACTCACCTGGTCGACGAACTTCTAGGAAATGAGTTTTTCACCTGGTGGATTGGCTAATCAAATCTCCAAACCTCATCCTGACAGAGCATATATGCGTCATTTTGAGGAGGGCAGTTACAAGTCGCAAACCCCTTCAAGAACCTTCAAAAGCCTAAAAACAGAGTTGCTGAACGAGTGGGATTAAGTGCCACAGAAACTCATAAAATCCCCTTATTTGGTAAAAGTCGGGGTGGGGGAGTTAAGTACATATAAAAAAGGGGCCCACCCCAATTAATTTTTTTTTTTTTTTATTCTGCAACTACGGTTTTTTCCTTTTTCCAACTCTGATAGGTTTTGCCCAATCGGTTTTTTTGATGAATGGTTTTTTTTTGTATTAAACCAACCCCATGAAAAAAATTTCGTTAAAGTCTGCCCAGAAATTACTTGAAAAAATCAAAAAAATTTTTTTAAATTTTTGAACACTAGTAAAAATTTAAAAATTGACCCTTTTTGTATTTTAAAAAATTTTTAGGTTAATACATTATTTTCTGTAACATTGCTCATTTTATTTTTTTTATTACAGGAAAATAAATTTAAAAAGGCCCAATTTAAAAAATTTTTAAAAAATTAAAAAACAAATTAATTTAAATTTTCCCAGGTTGTATTTCGTTTCTTTTTTTTTGTATATTCTTTTCATTTTTGAAAAATATAATGAAAGAAAATTTCAAACGTACAATTTAAAGCAATCAAGACACAAAATTGAATAAAATTTTTTCTGAACTTTAAAAACCCGGGGTATAAAAAACTTTTGGCTTATTCGTAAAAAGTTTTCCCAGAAGTCGCCAATAAATAATCCTCCAAATACCAGGTCTTTAAAAACTTTTAATCCATTTTATATTAAAAAATTTTTTAAAATCAGCCCTTAAAAAGCTGTGAAAATTTTAAATTTTAAAAACCCCCTTTCGGTGATTAAATTTTACAAAAATTCTTTTACAGTCGGGTTTTAATATCTTCAGCCTCATGGAACACTTACGGAAGTCAGACAAAAAGTAAAAGTTTTCTTTTTGGGATTTTTAAATTTTTTCTAAAACTTTCAGTTGCAGCTAGTAAAATAATGGGGATCAGTTTGTTAAATTTTTAAGGTTTGAAGAAAATCTTTAAAATAATTTAAAGTGAAGTTTTGCTTTTTATAATTGTTTTTTCCCAGGCTTTAAACAAAAAAAAATATATTTTAGGGGTTTTTTTCCTCATCATAATTTTATTTATTTAAATTTTGTTTTGAAGTTACTCAGGTTCTTTTAAATTTTTATAATTGGGTTTCCCCATCCAGTCAATGAATCAAATACTACCCTACACAAAAAGACCCAAATTATTTCCCCTTTTTTTACTGAGGTATATTTTTATTGGGTTTTTAAACATGAAAATCATTTTTTTCCCTTTTTAAATCACTTTATATTCATTTTTTGGGGTATTTTTATTCTGAAGAGTCACGGTTAAATTTAAATTAAATCAAAAGTGTAAAATATAAATAAAACAACTTCCACCTTCTCGGGGTAATTTTGGGTTGGGGAACATTTATACAACTAAACTTTAAATAAATAAAACAATGAAAAATTTTTTTGGAATTTAAAAATATTCCCGAAAAGAAAGCCCTTTTTACATTAAAAAAACTTTAATAATTCACGGAATAAATTTTTTAGAGGTAAAAAAGGCCCCCGGTGTTTTGGTTTTATTGGGAAAAAAAAAGGCCAAAAAACCCCAAAATGGTAATTTAATTTTGATAACAAAAGCAATAATTAGCTGACAGTTGGTTTTAGCAATAAACGATGTTCTTAATAACAAATGTTCCATTACGGGACCGATCGTTTGAACAACACGTTGCTTTAAACTTCGTAAACATTCTTTTTAACAGCTACCCTTGTCACAGTACCTTTACCCGTTCGAATACCTTTCTTATGGAAATAATATGATCGTAAAGCTGCAGTAACAGATTCTGCATTCTGATAGTACAGCTTTTCTAACAATGGTTTTTTTTTTTGGTATAATCGACATGCTGCAAATGTTGTTGAATCTATTTCTTCTCTAACTACAGCTCATTTTATACACGATTTTCATTTGGAGTCACTGAAGATTGCTATTCAATGTCATCTGTCGTCCGGAGGGGGGTTCTACCTTTTTTTTTATTTTTAATGCAATAAAACCCCATGTCATTTTAAGCATGTGCATCAATTTTTATCTCCCTATCTCAGTGCTTCTCAAACTTTCAACTCTGGCGCCCCCCTTTTCAATCACAATTTTGTCGCGCCCCTTAAACATTAATAATGTACTGAAAGCAATAATAATGCACTTTGACGCTAAAGCTACAATACGCGATCTTAATTATAAACCATATAAGTTAATAACATAAGTATTAAACTTTGTATGTTACTTTTAAGCAAAAAAAAATTAAGTAATAGGATAATTATTATGTTATTTTTCCTTTCTCTATATAATTTTTAAATTGAATATATTGCAAAATGCGGTGGCTGCTTAGAAGGCAAAATATAGATATCAGCCAAATATAGAAAAAGAACTCAAAGGGACAATTTCTAATCATAAGCATTCCTTATAAAAACTTTGCTTTGCAAGACAAGCCCATGGAAATCGTTAATACTTATTAAACTTGTTCTTAATTTAGTATTAATTAATTAGCTATAAAATACTCTGCACCTTTACTTATAAATATACCGGCTGAAGTGCCCGCTCTTTGCACGAGGTTCATTAATAAGAAAATAAAACATTTCTGATATAATAGCTGAATTGTAAGGAGAGTAAATCAAGTGCGTGATAATGTTTACAAAATGTAAATGATTTTTAAATGATTGCTCAAATTATAATTAGTTTTAAGCGAATTGTAATTTTAAGCCTCACAATTAGCATTTAGAAATATATGTTAAATAATGAACAATAATATAAAATTCCGATGAAGAATAATTGTATTATTTTTAGTTTTAAAGGAAAAAGACTTCAACATGTTTTAACCGGGGCAGGCGCGCTCGATACGGTCGAGCAGGATTATAGTCAACTAATCCTTTTTATATATATATAATTATTTTTATTGTACACGATACAAATCATGATTCTACTGAATAATTTAATTAAGAGAAAGTAAACTTACCTACTTTCAAGAACTTTTCAATTTTCTTTGGTAACAAATAAACAGTTTTACCAGAATTAACGATTTCCTGATATGTGTGTCCCCGACCACTTCCGGGTAAAAGTGTATTTCATTATGATAATATGTATGTTACTGCTAAAAAAATTGTGTAAAACGTTTTTCTTATGCTTTATATGTTTGAGAATACTCATAAAAATAAGTCTTGGCCAAGTAATCTTTCAAAGTACTCTCCATGGTTTTCCGAATATCATAAATTCTTTTGCATGGAAAAAAGCGCAACGGAGAAATACATTAAACTTCCTAAATGAGAAACAAACACATAAGAGAGGGGTCATAACTAACTGTACCAATAACTTAGAAGGTCAAACAGATTATAAGCAAAACAGATTACAGCTATAATGTACAGTATTTCAAAAATAATCACAGTGATGAATTTTTTATGTTTCTAAATTTTTTCGATTCTGGGTCTGGGATTTGTTTTTTCTCTGAAAGAGTAGCATGTTAGATTTAAAAAGAAAAAACGTAATAAAAAATCTCTCATCATGTTATACAGCAAATCAAATAAAAGTATTTTTATTTGATTACAGGATTAAAGATAGCTAATTAGGTATTGAAGAAGTTTTTATTTTTGAGAGAGATGACTTAATATCGTCTATGAATTATATCAGAGTAAAAGTGCATTTTTTATAATGTCTGAAAGTATTTCATTTTAATTCATTCCAGTAAATTAATTATTTTTTAAACCTTTTATTTCCAATATGCTCGCGCCCCCCTCGTAAGGTTATCGCGCCCCCCAGTTTGAGAAACACTGCCCTATCTACATTATTCCGTGAATGATTGAACTATCAATTGTTAACGGACTTTTTGGTCATCAGGCATAAAACATAATACACACGCTCATACATATACATAATTTTTAATAAATGACTTGAGCATTAAATATAAAACAGTTATATAGATATTAGAAGCTAAAAATGATGGATGTGGCAGAATTATAAAACAATGCTGACTAATGACAGTGAAAGCTTTCAACTTTATATAAATACGAGGCTTAACAAGTTTTATTAACAAGTTCAACAAGTTCTTTATCAAGTTCAACCTCATTTTTCTTATTGAAAACTATTACTGAAAATATTGCTAAGAAGTTTTATAAATCCATTTTAAGTAAAAAGTATATACATAACTGCATAGCTGTTAATTTGTTTCTGAGTAATTTAAAATAACACAAATGTGGAAAATTATTTTTTAAATATTTTTCACGCATAAAAATTCTCCTAAAATTCCAACCAGTTCTGAAGATTTATTTAGCTTCGAACCAAGAATTTTACAAATGTTTTGAAAAATCTAAAGAGCATGATTATAATAAGAGAAACATAAAACATTTTCTGTGATTAAAAGTCAATTCTGTACAAAGTTTTTCCAAGAAGCAAGTGATCTACACAAAAATATTCATTACTTAATTTAAATATTCGCTAAATTCAAGCATATTGGATATTTTGTTTTTCATCGTGACTTCGATTCATCTTTTGATTGAATGTGTTTGTTATTAACAAAAGCGACGAATATTTAAGGTTACTTCTAATTTTTTCTCAAGACAATATGTATGCGTTCCTTATTTTATTTTAGCTATTAAATGAATATATATATATATATATATATATATATATATATATATATATATATATATAATTCAAAATTAATGTAAAATATATAAATGTGTTTATTATATGTATATATGGTGGATTCATAAATCTAAGATGCATTATATTATGTTATGAAAAAATCTATTAATTTTAAATATATAATTTAAACCTACTAGTCTAGTCTCTTGTAAAACTTAAGCTTTAGCCTTTTCATCCTTTTTTACACGGTTTTCGAATTAAATAAAGTTCAATATTTCATTTTATAAGGATGTGGATAATGTAGAACTTTATATTTTTTAAACAAATCGCATCAATTTTGCACATTTTTGATGTGTAACATCTTCCTCTCGGCTGCTGGGTATTTGTTGGGAGTGATTTCGTGAAAAGTGAAGGATGTGTGTAACAGGATGTGACGTAAGCGAGCGGTACTTGATTTGACCAATGAGCGTGTGTGGCTGTGTCTTTTCGCTACCCTCGCATGGGAGTCCAATTCTAGTAGCCATCAAGCACTCGAACGCTTGACTCTAAATCCGTTAGTCACGATATTGGGGAACATAAGTGCGGCAGAATGCTTATTTGAAAATGGACAATCAGTGATTTCGGTGGTCGTATACATTTCTTCGAATCAAACGGTTAAAAAATTTTTTTACTTTTACCATATAACGAAGGTGGTTCTGCTCTTTTAAAAAAAATATCTCATTCGCTTCCCCTGATTTTAATTTTAACTTCAGTTTGTCAAAGGCTGAGCCGCTCTTAGCTTTTATGAATGATGAACTTAAGCTCGAAATGAACACAAATCAAAATGTTTCGACTGCTAACAGTGGTACTGTTATTGACGCTGTTTTTCAACGGTTTCTAAATACTTTGAAATCACAAGTATATGTGTCATACTTTAGTCATCATAAATTTATTGTCTCCGATCTTCCCCAAATTGAACAAGAATAATTATTTTTGATAAAATATTGCATTACTCCTTTTTAATTAAATACAATTTTCATTAAAGATATAATGATTCGATAGAAAATTATTTCCATACCCGATTCAAAAAATTTTTTTCAGGAAAAAAGTTAACACAGCGAGCGTATTTACCACGATAACATGTCAGATGTTACACATCATATGAGACTACTGTAAGACTCGTTTCTTTTTACACAGCTATTTCAGATGAATTTATGAACTATATAATGTTTTTCTGGCTTTCAGTTTGTGTACAGCGTTAAGCCAAGATAACTATGAAGTATCAGTGAAGTTCAAAAAGAAGCCGACATGAAAGAAATTCATAGAAAACAAATTAGAGTTTAGATGAATTATGATTAATTTCCTGTATATTATCACTATTCCTTTCAATTATTATTTTACTGCTACTTAAACATTGTATGAATCTGTTTACGAAATCATTTGGACTAAGCTTATACAATGTACCAAAATTAACATGAATATCGTATACTTTATTAAACTTATATTACTCGTACTTAGAAGTGCATTATACAAAACAGTCTCTTTCTGATTTACATAAAGCTACTTTTAATATTAAGGGAAATTGTGTAAATAGTTTTAGAATTATACTTTAAAGTAATTCCCACTTTATTTTTTACTTTAATACTCTTCTTAAAAACCATTGCTAAATGTATAACTTGAGGGTTTTTTTAAATATTCATTGATTACAAGTGTGTTCTTAGTCTTCTAATGGAACATTTATGTGATAAGTGCTTTCACCATTATTGCTCAAACCATGTATTAAAATAGCTATTAAGTAGATTTCAAATTATATTACCGAACAAATAAAAAACTTTAATTTAATTTCTTGTTCCCTTCCATTAAAAGCTTTTATGGTGTCTTGATTGCTTGTAGTTTTTCTTTCTCTTATTAAGTGCTCTTAGAAGATTCTCAAAAAAGAAAAAAAACTTTAAATTATAGCTTCAGCTTGAAGAAATTTCGTTTAAAATCGTCTATCAAATGTATTTGTATTTTTTTTCCAATGTCTGCGTTAATTAAATCCATGAAAGTCTCAGGAATGATAATTTACAACAACAAAATTTAGATTAATGAGCTATTTCAAAGAAGAAAACGAATGCATTGGTTAGTTTTACTCTTCGTGAATCCAGTATTATTTAAAATCAATTTTGTAGTTTTCATTTTTAAAAAACCTTAAATAAAAAATTTTAAATTTGACATAAAAAATCAAAATTCAACATTTCATTTTTCAAATTAAAAATAAACTTCAAAAGAAATATATTAACAAACAGCATTTTTACAAAATATCTTATGCTATAGATATATATATTACGTAATTGAGAAGGGAAAAATTCCGGAGCTCAAGAGACACAATAAATGTAGATACAAAAAGATTCTTTGGACAAAACTGGAGACCTATTATAATTTCTAGAGTTGTGTGTCGCTGAATTAGGGGAGTGATTTAGGGTTAAGCAATGCTTTATGGATCCACCATCCCCGTAAAGCAGAAACTTTCGACATAATAGAGGGAAGAAAAGAGCCATGTTGAAAAGTTAAGCCTATTCTTAACACACGTGGATGATAAACCAGACAAAATAAAGTAAAGTGCGATTAATAAAATCGAACAATAATGTTCCTCATAGAGAGGAAAAATAAGACAAATTGTATTAAAATTTATGATACATAAATATACATGGAATAATAAACCTCATAGTAAGTGCAGACATACAAAGAAAAAAACGGAGCCGTGTAGAAAAGTTAAGCCTATTCTTAGCGCTCATGGATGGTAAACCAGGCAATAAATTAAAATGAAATTAATAAATACATATATGGGGATATATATTTATATATCACCGACACTGACAGAGTGGTAAGGAAGGACTAAGCTTCCTTTACGGGATCGGAACCTTTCCCTTCAGCAGAAAAATTATATGTAACTAGTGGTCCCGAAAGACGTCCTGTGCAGGTGTCTTAAATACAAATATTACAAAATTTTTGAATAATTTGTAACAATCTGAATAGTTTTGATGATGTAATAAAGTTATTACAATACCTTACATCATCACATGTACAGTTACCACAATTCCACCTATCGATTGCGTGTGAGTATGTATTTACTATGAACTAAGTTGAATATAGAACCTATGTTGAACAGAAACTTAAACTTGTTTTGGTTCAAGGGTAAAAAAGATAAAACTCGAGCTATTTTCATAACATGTATATTTTTAATGCACAAAAAATAAATTTATCGTAATGCCATTGAATGTTCAATGTTTTTGGTTAAACCTTGAAGGGTATAAAAAACAAATGCGATGGCTTGCCAAACCTCGGACATGCAACATATAAATGGCCGTGCGAAAAGCACGGGTTTACTAAATCTAAGCCACAAATTGTCATTGTTTGACCTTGTGACTTATTAATGGTCATAGCAAATACCAAGCGAATAGGAAATGCAAATATTTGAATGGGTAGGTGAGTCTGAAAGATCATTGGGATCTGTAGTCAGTAAAACTTCACCTTGAAGTTTGCCGCTCAAAATAGTGGCCTCAAGAATATTGTTCATGATTTTTTTATGAACAATCGCGCACACCCTTACATAATTTTGGCGAATTTTTAACTAATTACGATATTGGACAGAATTGTGAATCTAAATCATTCTCAAACCCACTTGAATCCACACAAAAAATATCATTTAAATCGGTCCAGCAGTTTAGGAGAAGTTCAGTCACATACACATGCACAGAAGAATTATATATGTATATTAACATATATATGCAGTATCGTGGCGAAATGAGTAATCTTTCCGATTCTGTAATTGTTTTTTGTCTGATTTTGATAGAAAAATTAGATTGCAATTTTAAAAACGGCGAAAATTTAGGAAAATTCTCCCCTCTACTTCTTTTTTTTCTTGCCACGCATTAGCAGAATAAACAGCACAAAGGGGTAAAACAATTATGCGTTTTAAGGTTTTTAGTTAATATTTTTTCTAACTAAATGCTATATATCGGACCGAATTTAGAATCAAACCCATTCCAAACTCACTTGAACTCACACAAAAAATGTCATCAAAATTGGTCCAGCCACTTAGGAGGAATTCAGTCACAAACACACGCATAGAAGAATTATATATTCACTGCTGGCCACCGTAAATGCAACGCCCTGAAGGAACCATGCAAATAACATGAACTTTACAACATGCCTTAGCAGAGGTGAGATATGCAAATAATTAGAATTTCAGGGCAGACACACATTACCGCGCCTGGGGCATACCTCAGAAACTATTTAAGACTTGGAGATTTCGACGATTTCAAGTTCGACAATTGTGTGTTTTCTTGTGGTTTTCAAAAATGATCGTTATATCTCGTAGAAAACACGATCAGCTTTTGATCGAAGTATCCGAGTTCGACAGAGGAAGGATAGTGGCTACCGAGTTGTGGATTACCTTTCAGAGGGGATCGGTAGTCGTGTTGGACGAAACCAAACAACTGTAATGCGGATATGTGACCGTTGCATGCAGGAGGGTACCAGGGACGCGTGGTCGATCGCATCCACCTCAGTGCACCACTTCACGTGAGGACAGGCAAATTGTGGCATGGCAGTGACGGATCACTCAGTCACATCATGAACCATAGCACAGTACATTGAGTCTGTAACGTATCATTCAGTGTCTGCGCGTACCATTTGACGCCGTTTACAGCAGAGTGGTCTGTCCGCAAGACGTCCATTGCTTGGTCTACCCTTGACGCAGAACCACAGACGTCTCCGCCGCCAATGGTGCGAAGAATAAAGGATATGTGGGTGGCAAAATGGAATTATGTAGTCTTTACTTACGAGTCACGCATCTGTCTGGAACACTACGATGGTCGGATTCTAGTCTGGAGACACCGTGGAGAGAGGATGCTGAACAGCTGCGTTATGTTTGGCCACACTGGTCCTGCACCAGGTATTATGGTATGGGCGGTATTGGATATCACTCTCACTCCTCTAGTACGCATTGCCGGTACTTTAAATAGCCAGCGCTACATCTCCGAGGTGTTGGAGTCAGTTGCCCTTCCATACCTTCAGGGCTTGGCCACAGCTATATTTCAACAGGATAATGCGCGACCACACGTGGCACGCATTCTCCAAAGGTTCTTCGTCAATCACCAGATTGAATTGCTTCCCTGGCCGGCTCGCTCTCTGGATCTTTTGCCGATAGAAAACATGCGGTCCATGGTTGCTCAACCCAGATTACACCCCCAGATGCCACACCAGATCAACTTTGGATCAACTGCTTGGTCTGCTGTACCCCAAGAATACATCCAAAGTCTTTTTGAATCAATGCCGAGGCGTGTGGCAGTGGAAATCTCCAACAATGGCGGCTATTCTGGCTACTGTGATTCTTGCAGTAACCAGACTTCACAGAAGTCTAAAATTTAATCATTTGATACTTGCTCAACATGTTATCTACAAAATAAATTTTGTTGTGCTATCTCTTGTCTTTCTTGGTGTTGCATTTACGATGGCCAGCAGTGTAGTTGCGATATCGGGCCTAATTGTGAATTTAAACCATTCTGGAATCCACTTGAACCTACAAAAAAAAATTTAATCAAAATCTGTCCAGCCGTTTAGAAGGAGTTAAGTCACATACACACGCACAAAAGATTTTTATATATAAAGATAGTACATAAAAAATGTAGAAAATAAGCCAAGATTGAAAAGAAGTAGTTCTACTGCGCGTGTAATCAAGGAATAATCTATTAATGTGCATACATTTGTACAATTCAGGTCTTGAATGCAACAATTAAAAAAACGCATTTTTATCATTACATTTTAATAGATATTCTTTAAAAATGGAGAAAAAAATGCATAATAAATAAGATTTATAAATGAAATTTTTCTAAGCAATTATTATTTTATAAGCAAAAGTACAAAAAAAATAGTTACATTCAGTACAAAAACATGAGTTCTATATTTTAATCTTCATATCTACATTTTGATGCAAATTTTTCTGTCATAAATCGAGGGAAATGTCCAGTTCTATTTCATCGAACATCAGAAATAGGTTGCAGTTCATTTTTTCTTTCACAGTTGTTCATTATAATATCTTGTGTTATATCTCTGTAGTATCACTTATATACTCTCTTCATCTTCGTTTTCAACAAATATATCAACTACATCAGGCAAATTTACATATCCAGAATTCCCTTCCCTTGAATCATTAAAAATACAATCCTATGATTCTTGATGTTTTCTCTTTCCAAGTTAAATATTCTAAACCAGAATATAACAATAATTATAATAAGTTTCTAAAATTATATGTGTATAAATTAAAAGTTAGACTGAAGAAAATGTTTAATTTATGTGCATTTATAAACAAAACAAATCAATTTCGAAATAGCACGTAATATGACAATATAAGGCAAATCTCTATGTAAATTGTATGTATTTCTAAGTTTTTCTTAAATTGTTGACTAGTATATAAACGTCATTACCATATTTTATTAATTTATTTATAAGTTATTTAGTGTATATCAGTTTGATGATTTTAATCATGTCTTCTATATCTATGGAAATGAGGAAATCTTCAAAGTCACAGGAATGAATCTATTTTATATTTTCACCTGTCATGGATGTGAAAATTTGTGACAGGGAGTTACGGAATTTCTTATTAATTCTCTTGGGGAATCTTTGGGGCCATCAATTGAGTTATTCCACAGCCTTCCATGTCAAGAAGAAACCTTCATATGCAGATTAGCTAGTATATATATATATATATAGTGGAAGTTTAGTAATCGAAGGGAGAAGAAAAAAAAATTGAGTTGCTGAAAGAAGTACTGTTACGGTAAGGATCGGAATTTTGACGCGTGATTATATGACGGGCCTTAGCTTTTGAGCTACGTTATATCATTCTAGATTTTCCCTCAATAGTTGGTTTTCTTTGATTATTAGATTTGGTAATAATCAAATTGGATTTCTCATTGTTAGATTGGGTCGTCAATCCATACCCCCTACAAATTTACGTCGAGTGGATGAAGAGATAGCTTTCCCAGGCGGGAGTCCAATTTACTTAATATGTTTGCTATTTTTGATAATAAGTCTAAAATAATATTTTAACTGTTTTTTAATGTAAGTATTAAATCCACATTATATCTGTCTATTCATATATATGTACAGGGTGTTGCCGAATTCAATAGACAAATTCAGATGGGTAATAATAGTCAGCATAGGAACAACAAATCGCCATAGATCCACGTTTAGTCGGAGTAATTGGCAAAAATAGTTATGAAGGGTGTGATGTCGAGGGGAATGAAAAGGGCCAATACAAGTAAGAAATTCATTTATTAGAGGTAAAGCATGTTTATACAATGTGAATAATACATGAGATCTTAACTTTAGAAGTACAACAAGTGATTGTCGCTAAACTTGTTCGAAGCTACGGCCGTGTAGGTCATAGTACAGCCGGCAGTGACGGATGAAGGGTTTGCCTTACGTGATCAGAAAAATCGGGTGTGCTGTTGATGTCAGCTGAAGTGAAGATAGTCCGTGTCGTGAGATCATTGCATCCATTGGCTTCTCTTTCACAAGCTATTTCAGGCAGAACCAAAGGGAAAATCCATGGGATTGAGGTCAGGGGAGTGTGGAGGCCAAGCAACAGGTCTTCTGCGTACAGTCCATCTCCTGGGATATAAACCATGGAGATGGATACGCACAGCAATAGAAGAATGTATTGAGCCCATCATACATGAGTCGCACGTTTTAGTGGGCAGTGACCGGTACTCCCTACAGCAAAGAGTATTTTCTTCAGACGAGTGGGAAATTTGCTTAGGGCCAGATTTCCTCAACCTAGCACGACACTCCCAATCCCAGCATTAGTTGTTCACTCTACTCGTCTGGCTCATCGTCCTGCCGAAGGGCTTCATTATCCCTATTTTCGCTGACTAAACTTTTTTTTTGAGCCCTTATGTTCTTTGGTGATTTCGCGTCCCCATCAAACCTTTTAGTTTGTCAGTCGAATTTGATAACACCCTGTACATATGTGAGGGGAGGTGTCATTTTAAATTAAATAAGTTGTTGCATTTAATGTTCATGTATTTTTTAGAAAAAGACTTTAAAACATTATTGCGAAAAAAATGGCAAAATTAAAATTATTTTGGGAATGCAATTACAATTTCATTTTACCAGATGATTAAATTAAAAATGCTGCTTTATACTTCTTTTAAGGTATGTAATATCCTAAGATATATAAATCTTAGACTATCAGTTAAATTATACTTCCTACTTAGAATTCACAATTCAGAAATCTCCTTAATTGTTCTACAGAACAATTGGAGACCCGTATGAACAAGTAGTATCAAATTGAATCACACATGCAATGTCCGTCGCCAAACATCAGTTCAGAGAAGCATAATGTTTAATCAATAATATTGCCCTAATTAATTGCATTTCTATGCGTTCTAAATGGAATGCCGATTTCTAACAACGAAGACATTCAATTTGAAAGGCATTTACCATTTGAAGCTCGCTTTGTTCTGAATGCATATTTTGAATTTAAGGAAATTTTACTTAAATCAAATGATTGGAATCGTTATTAATGTAAGAATTTATTTAATAGGATGTGTCTACTAAATTATATCAAGCAAATGGTTTTTGTAAATTTTAATTAGAATTAATGTTAGAAACAATATGTTTAAGTTTCAACTAAGAGAATAGTTGTACCTGTAAATGTTTAAGTGAGGATGTAGCATAACATAAGCGATGTAAAAGTGTTGTGCTTTTTACATTTCTCTTTTGAGTAGTATTAACGTTTTAATAATAATAATATTACAATAGTATGATTATAAATATTATTACATTTTTAAGGTTCAGATATAGATAAAGTCATACTGATTGTTGTATTATTTCTAAAACTATTTAGATATTCAATATACAATGAAATTCGATTAACATGAAACTGAAGGGACAACAGTATTTATTCGTGTTAAAGAATATTGCAAAAAAAAACATACATCAACAAAATTAAGTTTATTAGTAACATTTATATGTAAAACATTTAGGGTTAACCGTCTTTATTAAGACTGAAGATGCTTATCCAAAAAGAAACATATTTATATAAGACCGAAGCCAGCTAGTCTGGTGAATCGGCTTTTACAATCGATTCTTTTACTTACAGCAAATAATTCGATAAAGTTTGTAGACGACATATGTACCTTCATTGGAAGTACAGCTGATGCTTAACAAGTTCACTGAAGCTGTAGGGGAAAAAAGCGATCACTTAGATGCCAGACCGCATAAATGAATTTTACCCCACAGTCCGACCGAGAGAGAGAATAAATGTTGATGATTTGTTATTAAGACAGCAGCCTACTTGCCGCGCTTCCACAAGATTGAGTTCTGGCGTTGATTTCATGTCCCGCGTTGGCGCGGACTCGTCAGCGAAAAATTAAGTACATATGTTAGTTTCAGATCCATTGGCTTACGTATGTTCTTTGCATTGGATACGTCACGTTGCACTGTGTAATAGTATTTTATCATATTTTTAAAAAAGCGATACAATGTTTAAAACAAGTGTTAAGGAAGTCTGCCCACCCAGGTTAGAAGATCCAGGATATTTTTTTTTTCAATACTAGCAAATTATAAAAATAATACTATTAAATGATTGAATACATCTTAAGAAATTACTTAACATTATTGGCACTCATACAACATCAAGTTTTTCCACTTTGCAGTGCTGAAGTACATTAAATACAGTGTAAATGTAATTAGATCTTATTTGTGAAATAAATTAAAATAGAGTTGACATTTTTGTTGACCAATTGTAATTTATTTAACACAACTGATTTCTTTTAAATGCAAGGAATTTTTTTTATGAACATTGGTTAGATGAGAAATGTTTATATTTAAATATTATTGTTTCACTTAATATACATTTTTGTAATAGATAAAATTATTTATAAAAATGAGCTCATTTTTATCCAATTACTTTTGATTATGTTTTCTTTTCCCCTTAAGATTTAATTTCTAAATTTTACCTAAATTTTAAAAATCATTTTAAAAAAATCTTCGCTGCTCATAAAATAACAGTTTTAAAGCATATTTTTTTTAAAATGTATTTTAAAAAATATTACAAATTAAAAATAAATTCATCTAATTTAAATGCTCCACAAAGCATTTATGTTGTTCTTTATCTAAAGAATAAAAATATTTTATATGAATTTTATCTTGCTTTGTTATTTCAAATCTTATATTGTTTTTATAAGAGAATATTTCCGGTTGCCAAAATGGGAAAAACATAAAATAAACACATTAATCATGGAAAAATTGATATCCAATTACTTAAAAAAACATAGAAAAGTTAAATGTTAAATAAAAAGTTGATAAAAGAATGGATTGAGATAAAATTCAAAACAAATAAAAAATTTAGCGATATTTTATTTTTCCAAAATCTATCCCAAATTACAAGTCCAATTTTTGTTTTTATTTCTAACACTGCAGGAAAGTATTTGAAATCTGATAAATATATGATGAATAAGGCCTTGAGAGTAATACTGTTATCTATAGAATGCGCTAACTCAAATAAAAAAAAATCTAGTAGTAAATTATTTCAAGAAAATAAATATTTTACGGATGAATAAGTTTAAATAAAAAAAATAAATTGGGTTTCAATTTTTTTAAAGGAAGATAATTTTTTTCTCAGAAATATTACCGGTTATTTTTTATTTTATATACCAATTATTATCGACTATTTTTTATTTTATATACCGATTTTTATTTTATTACCGATTACCGATTATTATTGTACAGGTCACTCTAAAGTAAAATGTATTAATAAGCTCTAATTTTTTTCTTAAAATGTTAAATAATTTTAATTCACTTAGTATGTTCTTTATTAATTTTTCGATATTGTTTTGAATATTTTTTATGGTTGTTTGTTTTTAATCGTCTTTTTTTTCTAAATTTTCATATGCCAGTTATATTCTTAAAAAAGTAATATAAATAATTCAAACTCAAAATTTTTATAATTAAATTAATATTTTTAGAGAAATAATATTTTTGAAGAACTGATGCATGTTGTATAACGACATACAAAGCGACTTTAATGAAAAAAAAATGAATATATTTATCAGATTACACTTTTATTTTGTTCATTACATTGAAATTGTATAACTTTCTGTTACATAACTTCATATCAGCTCGTTCCAAAGTTTTTCAAATATGTATTTTCTTCATGGCTTACGTTCAATGTGAAGCAAAGAAATTAACTTTAATCAGTTGTAAGAAACTTATTTTGAATGGCTATATTTCTGCAATTTGAGTTTAAACCCTTTGTTGGCGCCTGCGAGCGTCAGAAGGGAAAAGTTATAGCCATGGCCAAAGAAAAAAAAGAGGAAATCATTCGCTGAGTGACCCGACCAAGGTGGCGGGTCAAAATAAACGAAGTTAAAAAAATGTTTAAAGTGTTTAATGAGTTCGAGTCTATTTAATTTTTGAAAAATCATATCACTTTTTTCTTCATGGGGCGTCCCTCACCCGGAATTTTGGATTACATGAATTCTTAAGATTTAAAGCTGAGAACAAGACAATTTTCCGGTTTCGCCTAGTGACGCCTTTTTATAAAAAGGAACGTGACTGCTCAGAAGCTTGGGAAGTGGTATGAAAATTCCACAAATAATTTAATATCAGAGTTCCGAGATATGTGTTACATTTTTTGAAATCAAAAGGGTAAGTGTAGAAATCCATGCATTTTCCTATGCCAGTGCAAAAACATGGTGCAGTTGTGTACATGAAGACACAAATCGGGGACAGAGTCTCAGTAAACTTTGTTGCATCTAAAACAAAGGTTGCACCTTTAAAGAAAATCTCATTGCCTAGGATGGAGTTAATGGGTGCTCTACTTGCCGCCAGGCTTTTTTAAAAAAATTAAAAAAGGTCAGCGATCGAAAAAACAAACTACCTTTATTTTTGGACTGACTCCAAGGTTGCTTTGTACTGGACCCAAAATTTCCCCCAAAAAATAAGTGGAGTCATTCGTTTCCAACCGTGTGAAGGAGATCAGACTTTGCCCAAACCCTGGTATGG
Organism: Trichonephila inaurata madagascariensis; assembly: GCA_019973955.1. Taxonomy (NCBI): domain Eukaryota; kingdom Metazoa; phylum Arthropoda; class Arachnida; order Araneae; family Nephilidae; genus Trichonephila; species Trichonephila inaurata. The sequence goes on from BMAV01024820.1 coordinate 21,032, forward strand.
CATCACTGTCCTGGAAAGGACAACCCTGCAGATTTGTTGAGCCGTGGGGAAAAGTATAAACTTTCTCTTAAACTGCGAAAAAAGGGTTGGACTGGTCCCGACTATTAAAGAAAACAATTTCTGTTAGTGATGAACAAACTGTTCCTCAAAGTATTTTGGTGAACAAAAAAAAACCCCTAGTTCTGAGAACTCTAACTGTTTATTATCTATTGAAGCTGTTTTAAAGGGGTGTTGAAAATTATTTCTTGAAAGTAATAATTTTATGTATATTTTCCCGTGTTCTGGGTTTTATTTTCGGGTTTTGTTACAATGTAAAAAACCCTAATGATAAAAAAGACGGGCCCCCTTGGTCCCGGGGGTTAAATCAAGCAGAGATTTTTTCTAAAAAAAGGTAATACAAGCTCAAGAGTTTTCTTGTGGGGTAAAATCCTTAACAAAAAAGGTGAGGCATTTTTAAAAGAAAAAGCAAGTTGAGCAGTTTGGCCCCTTTTTATTGTTGAAAAAACTAAAAAGGTGGGAGGAAAAACGGGTAATTCTGACCTTAATTTTTTTCCCAGAAACACCCTATTTTTTTACCTGCAAAAAATCTTTTTTACGTCATTGATTGAAAATGTACCAAATGAAAATGTTCCACGTTGGCCCCAAAGCTTTACTGTATCATGTAAAAAAAATATTGGCCTGTAAATCGGAAATTTGTGTAGGAAAATTTGCCCATGAATGTGTGATTTTGTTTTAGAACTAACCCGGGTTCTCTCCAAATAATGGTGTTTTTACCCCCGGGTTTGGGCCCGTAAATCAAAATTTTGTCTTTGGGGGTTACAGGTATTGATTTCCCCTTGGTCCATTTCTTGTGATAAAAAAAATCAAAAAAGGGTGTTCTTAAAAAAGTTTATGTTGTATATTCTTTTTTCCAACTCGTGCTATCCATCTTGAAATTGCCCAAATCTAACAAGCAGGACTTTCATTGCTTGTTTAAAGAGATTTTTTTTCCCCAAAAGGAAAAGGGACAAAAAAAATTACCGATATTCAAAAAACCCTTTTAGGGGAACTAATGCTGGGGTTAAAGAAATTGCATCAATGCTTAAATTCCCAGAGGAACTTCTAACGGGGTTTTGGCATCAGAAAAATTGATTGGAAGTTCATTCCTCCCCAAAGCACCCAACTTTGGTGGTTTGGGGAGGCCGGGGGAAAAACATTTAAATTTTCATTTTAAAAGGGTAGTGGGAAATACAAAATTAACTTTAGAAGAGTTTTAACGGTTTTTAGTACAAAATTTAGGGGGTTTTTAAAATCCCCCCACGTTCCTATGTCTTTTAGACCCTAATGATTTTTTGAGGTTTTGTCACCGGGTCATTTTTAATAGGCCAAAAAATTAGCTCGATAGTTGAATTCCACTTTGGCCCGTACACCTGAAACTGGGGGCTCTCAGTGGCAAAAAATTCAAAAGTCTACCCAGTTAATTTGGGGAAAAAATTTGGGGTCATGATTATCTTAATAACCTACAACAAAAAGGGAAACAAAATGGTTATTTGAAAAAGGGTAATGTAAAAAATTGGTTTTCTGTCGCACTAATAAAAGGGGACGATCTTCCACCAAGTAAGTGGTTAAAAGCAAAGATTATTGAATTTGGTTCCGAGTCCAAAGACAAGAAGATACGTGTTTTTAAAATTATTATTACCCGATGGAAAGCATTTAACGAAAAAGGGAGCCAAAATTTGTATTCTAAAAAATTTGAGGGTTAAAAACTTTTTAAAGGGTTTTAATGTTGTAAAAATTTATTTGTCTTTGTATTTGCATTTTTTTTTATAGTAGATAAGGTATGTATTTATTGTGTTTATTTTTTAATTTTGAGTTTTTATTAAGATAATTTTAAATTTGGTTAATGTACATTTAATGTAAGTGTTGAATATGTAATCATTCAACAGGGGGGATGTTGGCCTTCGAGCGTCAGAAGGAGAAAAATTATAGCGCATGCGCGCAAAAAAAAAAGAGGGGGAATCATTACGCTGAGTGACCCGGCCAAATTTGGGGGGTCAAAATAAACGGAATTTTAAAAAAAATTTTAAATGTGTTTAATGAGTTCGAGTCTATTTAATTTTTGAGTGACTCATATCAGTTTTGCTTCACCCTTGATAAATTCCGTACAAAAAATGTGCCATTAACTATATATAAAACCATTTGACTTTACGGTGATGTTAACAGTTAAGTTACAATAATAAACCTACTAAATAAAATTAAAACTTTTCTAGAAATACGAAGCATAGCGAGAAGTTAATAGTACATACGTTTTATATAATTGTTAAGATATTGTATAGATGCTACTTAGTTAAAAAATGCTCATAATTATTAAACTATTGCTTGATTTTTCATGCCCAAGTCTTACAAAAACTCTTTTTAATGGGAAATCGTTCTTCTATATGCATTATACATAATTGCTCTCAAGGTATTTATCAGATTTCTTCAAGTACTAATTTCGTACCATTATATACTTTAAAAAACAATGTAATTCAGTAAATAAAAATTATACTCTTTATTTTATAGGGTTTTTTTTTTTGACAGAAGACAGATAAAATAATTCTCATGCACTACAGGTATCACATGAGACATACAGAAGTAAAACAAACAAAATAAGACAAATAAAAAAGAATAAATAACAAAATAACATTAACGAAACAAATCAGGTAACAATATAAAACAATTTAGTGACAAAGTCAAACAGGTACATAAAAATTAACAATTTGCTAATAAACAAAGACAGTGAAGTAACAAAAGCAAAATAACGAACAACCATGAAAAAAATTTGCAAGATCAAATCAATGAATTTACAAATAATGTGAATGTAGTTTACTTGAAACAAATGAAAAAAAATGAGGAGGCTTGTTGATTTTAAGAGTATACAATGTAACCTTCAAGCATTTTGTTTAATTTTGAACAAAAAGGATAATATGTTCAACAGTTTACTCACCATCAATATTGCAGTCACAAAGTTTAGAATAGGTTAGATTAAATCTGTTGAGATACACTTTAATACTACTGGGAGCATTAAACAATTATTTGATTTTAAAATTGGTAAAAAAGTGTTTAGAAGAAAATCTTTGGGGAATGGTCAAAAAAATTTCTTTGTTAAAAAAGAGTGAACCGATTGAATGTACAGAGTGTTCCAAAGAGTTACGACTTCTTCTTGAGTTACTTTCTGGTAAAAAGATTTTAGAATTTTAAATAAGATGTCAATACCAAGCTTGGTTGTGGACGTAGCCAAGGAATCAGTCAGGAAATTCTTTTATATATTATATTTCTGAATTAAAATATTATATCTTGGATTGATTTTAATTACTTCATTTTTAAAGAAATGAACACTTTATGTCGCAAAAATTGATGCATAAAGATAAGATTAAACTTTCTAAATTAAATTTTGTCTGGAAAAACACTGTGACTGAACATACAATTCGTTACAAATTGGTGTTAAAACAATAAATAAACGTAGCTCAATTGCATCGGAATTGAGTACATAAATAAAGGCTTTTAATCTTATAGTCAAAGTGTATGTTGTGTGTTTATTGCAGGTATTTATCTTGAAAATAAATAATGCCTATCGAAAGATTTCATACTTATTAAAAGAAGAGTGTGAAGGAAATCATTTTATTGGATTAAAAGTCGTTGGATGGGAAAATCGAAGAATACTCGATATTTATGTCAAAGTAGCACGACAATTAGATGATGAAGGCAAATTTCGGCATCAGAAAGGTTGCAGTCCATTAAGAGCCTAACGAAAAGATTAACCAGTGATTCTCAAAATTTCAATATTCGCGACCCAATATTCACTCATAAGTTTCATTGCCTCCCCCCTCCATACAATAAAAATGTATTGAATTCAATAATACTATAGTTTGATACTAAAGCTACAATACGACTTTAGTCTCTTAAGTGCCATTGTCGTATATAAACGTCTCGCTCAGCCAAAGCATTAATTTTCTGGACGTACATATACGTCTTTCCGCGAAGTACGATTTTTTCTGTGCACTACTGTCGATAAAAATATTCCGAAGGCTTTGGAATGCAGTAAAAGGACTGACAGTGTTTGCGAAGGATTTACTTATTTCAGAGGATTTGCTTATTTATCCATTTCTCCATCCCACCCCCACCCCCAAAAATATTACAAATGAGCATCTACGTAGAAAACGGTGGCATTGGGGAGCGAATCACGTAACTTTTACTCGGCAATTAAGGAATTAATCATAAATCGTTCAAATTATCAGGATAAGTTTTAATAAAAACCCATAAGGTCACTGGTAATTATCAAACTTGTTTTGTAACTTAGTTGTTAAATTAATTATAAAATAGGTTGTATAGACTGATACATTTATAAGTGTATTGTATTAGTGTAAATGCGTGTTTTATTTTTTATTATGTCAGAATGCATTTGAATGGTTACTTACAGTAAATTAATAAATTTTTTTAAAAATAATCTTTTGTTTTTGACTTTTTAATATTCTCGCGCCCCCCTCGTAGAGTTATCACGCCCCCCTAGGTTGGCGCGGCCTACAGTTTGAGAAACGCTGGAGTAGGCAGAAATATTTTGAGATAGGTTGTTGCAAACTGTATTCGTTGCTATAAACCGTACAAGATGTTACTCATGCAAATAATTCCAACTGGACAATTGGCAGATGCTTGACAGAGCATAATCTACGCCGATCGTTAAACTTCTTGTCCATCATAAAGTGTTATTCACGTAAAGTGCCGATGTAAATCAGTTTATATACATTTAGAATTACGCTCACTAGAGACAAATAGTTATCAACAACTCTTTGTTAGTTCGTCTCCAAATAACTGTTTTCTATCACGTACAAATGCGTCTGAAGAGATTAACGCAATAAAATTAAATCAATTAACGCATGCACATAAAAATATTTGTGCAGAAAATAGCTTAAGTACTGTAAATTTTAGAAATTGTTTCAATTAAAATAATGCAATACTGTGAAAACAGAGGGGACTGAAATAATGTTTAGTGTTAAAGGATATTGCAAAAAAACCCCAAAGATTCAATAAAATTAATTTCATTAAAGTTAATTTTATTTACACAGAGATATGTATATTTGCATGTGTTTAATAAAAATCGATGAAATAAAAAACATCCACAAGAACTGAATGAAATTTAGTAGAACATTTTCAGTGAGAGCATTCTGAGATCTCATTTGCAGGAGCCAAACAAGTAGAACCGTCTCTGAATCCTCATGCATAGGCAATCTTTTTCACTCTGATTCAAACTTATCCCTTTCAAGCATTTCCGTAATTTGTTCTATTTAAAAAAATATTGATGAAAAATAAAGCTTACAATACCAAAATCTTTTCAGTTTTATGTTTTCATCTTCTGTTTTTGATCAACAGCCCTAAGAAGATCCATCTTCATTTTAAGCTAAATAGCAGTTTCCTTTCCCCTGAGTTCTTTGTCACTGTGCTCGTAAAAAATTTCTTCTGAAATAGAAAAAAAGCAAAATAAACTCACACTGATTTTTACTTACAATGCACTGTACTCCTCATCGAATTCCAAAGCCAACTGATGAGAGATTGGATGTTTTTGCGTTGCATTTTAGGAGTAAAGGTTGAAAGTAACTTTTTTTGATAAACAAGACTGGTTTGTGTCACAGGCTATTCAGATGATATTTCAAAGCCAAGTTATCCTCCTTTATACGTAACATGTAAAACCACCTGCCTTTCATTTCCCATCCCGAGATTGGCTGGTGTTTTCCGTATTTTGTTCATATCCAGAAGGTAAATCTTTTTTGTGTTAAGAGAAAAAATGCATGAAAATATATAGTAGCTTGTCGGGGCTATTGTTTCATTTCGTGGTAAACGATATTTTTCTTTAGGTTTTTGCGTTAAACGCATTTCACTTTATCTCGAAGTTAAAGTTTTAGAGAGAAGGAAGAAAAATATATTAAGTTGCATAAAAATTTGACAGGTTTTAATAAACGTTTTAATTCATGTTACCTCATAACTGAAACAAGCTATTTATTTCGTTTTATGAGTAAAATTCCTTTTTGAAGAATAAATTTTCCCACTTAAGTGCAAATTTTAAAAGTAAATACAATTACTTGTATATTAAATATATATTTTAGGTGTAATTTATACGACAAAAAGAGAAAAGAAACATCCTCTTTCAGTTAAAGGACTCTAGAAAATCTAAACATGAATGTGGAAGAAATTTTTTCAAAACCATAAAAAGGTTACAGGAACATAGTCATGACTTATCTGGTTCTCCAATTACTAAATGTAAGAGAAGCAAATTAAATTCATTATTCATCCTTCATGATTGCGTTTGTAATTGAACACATTATTTGTAATTGAATATATTTTCTAGATAATTGTTGTAAATTATAGTTATCAATTATTTGATTAACTGAAAAGGTTCTAGTCTATGCTTTAAGTAGGAGTTCTATTACTTGTTCGATTTTTTTATACATAAATTGCAAATTCTCCAAACGGATAATTAACAACATTCGCCATTCGGAAAGCATAAACTTTTTCGCTTTTTCAGAAAATTAATCACACATGATAAGCTTTATTCATAAATCACAATCAGCTCTATACTTAATGCCAGTAAGTCTAGAGCTTTTTGTTGCAAACCATCAACGAAATCCACAAAGAAAAATATTCACTATCTATAAACATGTGCTCTAATTACAGATGGAAGTTCCAGCCAGCAGCAGTATATGGCTTGTGCTATCTGTTAATTTACAAATATCCGTCTTCGAGAAGATTTACACTGCAGTGTGTTCACTTGGCAGATCTGGATACTTGCCAGAGTGTTTTCTGGAAAATGTCTGCTTTCAATTGAACGGTGAAGCTTAAAATCTCTCCCAGATTAAACTGTTGTCAGGCTAATGTTTAAATTATCGGCTACTGGGTATTAAAATATATGTGCATTCTGGTCAGTGGACTAAGATAAGCATGGACGACCTATAGTTAATTGGATGGGGTCATAAAGTGTCATATCGCGATCGTAAACAGTGAGGTATCTCGCTCAAAGCTTCATGTTCGTGAAAATATTTAAACGAATTGGCTTCTAATTGGATACTTATTTAGAAAATTGGTTTGACGTAATGATAAAAATAAGACAGAACACGAGAAAAAATTTCTATTTAATTTTTACTATACAGTTTAAACAGTTTTATGAAATCTATCAGAATTAGCTAAAAGATATTTTTTATGTTTTACGTATATTCCGCTAAGTTTGCAATGTTAAAAATGTTTTGACCAATTTATAGTTCAAATAATTGTTCGTATAGCATATTATAAACCTAACTTATTTATCCGCAAAGAGTTTGTAAAATGCTTCAAAGAAAAATTTATTTGTATTATAATAACTTTATAATTATAAATTTTTCCAATTCAAAAAAGGGAAGAGATAGAAACTTGAAAGTATTTTTTATCAGTTCTGAACAAATAATTTTTAAGGACAATTAAAATTTTTAAATATTTTCAAAATTGAAAAAATATATTAAAAGTTACATTTTTTTTTCAATTTTATTCAAATTATGAAAATAATTAAAAGTAATTGATGGTGATGAAACTCAGAAATTTGATATACATAAAACCGCTTTTTTTGCTGTGTTTCTTTTTACATTTCTGGTCTTACTTAACTTGATTGATTAGTTGATTATTTATAATTGATCTAATTTAAAGCTATGCTAGGGATATTGACGACTTGCCTCGTATTTCTGAGCCATGGTCAAATGACCAGGACGTGCACATTTGACGTGCAACAGACCCTCTACACGGGGATCTTAGTGATAAGAAGAGACCCGCACACTCGATTCTATCAAAACAGCCACCACATCCACGAGTCCACGTTCATTTATTCTCTCTCTCAATTCATACTATTAGTTCACACTCTCCCTATATATACAATCATTTACCAAAAAAAAATTAGCTCAATAAGAAATCATTGCAGGATCGTAACGAAACTTTGCATGAAAGTACATGTCGAGGAAATATGTAAATGATTAGAAATGCAGCGTGATTGCGCATTACATATAGCCGGTAGAGGGCATTTAACGTCGTTCTCCGGGAGTATAAAACAGGTAACCAAAGCTTGTTTGAGTGTGCTGAATCGTTTGCAAAGGAAGAGCTGAGGTAGACATGTCATTATGCCTTCGAAGACAATATGAGCAGCTGTCGCAGTTTTAGAGGGGGAGAATCATCGGCATGATGGATGCTGGGTGGTCAGCTAGGCGAGTAGCTCGTTAATGAGGTCTCTCTGATTGTGTTCTGAGGAAGTGTTGGGACCAGTGGATCCGAGAGATGTCATTTACACGAACAACAGTCTCAGGAAGCCCTCGACAGACCAGTCGTCAAGAAGATCGCCACATCGTAAGAAATGCGCACGTACAACCAACTTCTTCATCGGCCGCCATCCAGGCTCAGGTAGCACCTTAACTAGGGACCCTGTGTCTTCTCGAACCATACGAAGGCGCCTTGCTGAAGGACATTTGATTTCGCGGCGCCCGTTACGTGTGCTGCCCTTGACGCCCACCCATTGACGCCTCCGTTTGGAGTGGTGCTGTGCACGAGGAAACTGGACTGCAGCGGAATGAAACCAGGCCGTCTTTAGGGGAATCCAGATTCAATTTCAGCAGTGATGACAATCGTGTTCTTGTGTAGAGACCCCGTGGTGAACGTCTCAATTCGGCCTTTGCTTTACAGCGACACACCACTCCCACAGCTGGTGTGATGGTATGGGGTACCGTTGCCCACAATACACGGTCAACCCCTAGTATTGATCCGTGCAACATGACAGCCCAGTGGTATGTCCATGACATTCTGAAACCACATGTGTTTCTACTCATGCAATGGCTCCCAGGAGCCATTTTTCAACAAGTCAATGCTCGGCCTCACACAGCAAGGGTGTCATAAGACTGTCTCCGCACTGTTACTATCCTTTTATGGCCTGCCCTATCCCAGATCTGTCTCCACGGACATATCGGAATTTTTAAA
>BMAV01024821.1:0-21268 GCA_019973955.1 Trichonephila inaurata madagascariensis
GACGAATCTAAGTTGGCATCGAAAACCAGTAATTAATTAAACTAAATTTAATTAATATTTGAAAAACTCTATTAACATTAAGTGCCATCCACTACAAGTTTAAAAAAATTTATTTGAACTTAATTGGATGAATAGAAATTATTTTTTAACAATTGAAAATTTAAACAGGATAAATAAATATATAGAGAGATAAAGCTAATAGAGTTCGAATTAAACAACAACTTGACTGATTTCTTTTTCTCGATATTATTACACAACTCTTCCCAAAACTTTATTTCATAGTAATTTGCATAACTCATTACATTTATTTACTTTTATGAACAAAAAAATTAAATATTTCTTCACTAGTTAGAATCAAATCCTCCATTTACTGCAAATTCTTACCGAACTTCATTATCGATTTGTTTTTCCATGCTTTTGGAATCATTTCATATAAATATTAGCTACTCAAAAAACAATTGCATTAATTTTTTATTTATTTTTTGTTTACTCTCTTTTTTTCTAAGTTGTAAATATGGAATATCTGCACTATTAAAATTCGTAGGTAAACAAACGTATGTAATTCTATCTTCTCACGAACCGCACGCCCCAGAAACTCGCCAAAAGTTCGGGAATGATCCGAAGAATCTGTTTTTACCATTTATATTCCAATATTCTAATTAGTTAAAAAGATATTAATTAAAAACCTTAAAACATATGATTAGAGCCATTTTTTCCCGCAAGGCGGCGAAGTTCCAAATCTTCGACCTGTTCTTTTTTACAGACGTTTTTAAAATGCGATCTAATTTTTTTCATGAGACTCAGACAAAAAAATAATTACAGAATAGGAAAGATCATTTATTTCGCCGCGATATGCTATAATTTATTTTACAAAATAATTATATTTTGTATTTTTTACGATTTTTTTAAAATGAGTCGAAATTGATACGGTTTCATGAATACGATTTCTAAATTGTACCGCTTGCACTTTATTTCGCGTTAATGAAAAAAATATTTTACATTAAAAAAGTTCATGCTTTTCTCTTTTAGAATCAGTCATTTAAGAAATTTAAAGTCAAAAACAGTTTTTTTTCTTTTTACGATTTTTCAAAAAATACTCAAAATTTAATTTAAATACTTAACTTTATTTTTAAAAATAATTTCACGAAACTTTTTTCCGTGTGTGGAACGATATTATACGTAATCTGTACAAAGATTGATAAAATATCTTAAAAATTACGGTTTAAAAAAAAATTAGTTTTTCGTCTTTTTCTTTTTTGCGAGAAGTATGTAAGCATTACTTTTTTTTAAAGTTTTTTGTTTAAAAATTACCGTTGTATGCAATCGATATATGAAGTTTGGAAGCATTAACTTAAAAATGATGCCCGCAAAAAAAAAAAAAAAAAAATTGTAACTAACAAATAACGCAATGCGTAAATGAACAAATCTCCCTTTATTTTTAAAGGTCAATTCAATGCCTTTCCCCATTGGAACATATATCGTGGATGTCTCAGGCGCTTCTCTATAAAACGGTAGTTTCTAGGTTCGAAACTGAAAAGAGGATATTCAATTTCGCATTGTGTTATCTGTTAAAGTTTAACTTTTTTTTCGGGCTTCATTTTTAAGTTAATGGCTTGAAACTTCATATGTCGATTGAAAGCAATGGTCATTTTTAAACAAAAATGTAACAAAAATAATGCTTAAATATTTCTCGCAAAAAGGGAAGAAAACGAAAAACACAATTTTTTTTTTTTTAAACTGTAATTTTTTCAATCTTTGTACAAATTTAAAATTACGGTTTTTGAAAAAAAAATTGTGTTTTCGTTTTCTCCCCTTTTTGCGAGAAATATTTAAGTATTATTTTTGTTACATTTTTTGTTTAAAAATGACCGTTGTTTGCAATCGAAAAATGAAGTTTCAAGTCATTAACTTAATAAAAAAGCCCGAAAAAAAACTTTTCATTTTTTTTTTCTTTTTTACAAAACAACGAAACTTTGCATATAAATAAATGAATTAAAAAAAGGTTTATTGATTATTAAATCATATTTTAGAAAATTACTTTGCATTTTAAAAAATAAAATAATTACTGTAATTATATAAATATTTATATTATACTTCATAAATATAATTATTAATAAATACTACTTTTTGTTAATTTTGTAAGAAAAAAACATTAATATTTTATATTAAAATTAGTTACAAAAAGTTTTCTAAAATGATATACAGTACGTTATAAATAAGATATATAAATTATTATAATACATAAAAGTATTGTTAAAATAATGAATATGTTAGTTTTGTATAACATATATATATATACTTTTTTTTAGTCAGATACGTGTTTACATAATTTACTAAACACAATGGAATGAAAAAGGTTAAAATTAAAATAAAATATCAAAATGTTTTTATCAGATCGAGATTTTTTTTTAATGTTTTTTTCAGTACATGTATATATATATGTCTAGGCGCTTTCCCCCATACTGTTTTTTTTTTCTAACTTATATATATTTATATGTTTAATCAAACATTTAAACGTTCAGAAAAAAGCAATCGTTTCAATAGCTATCTGTAAATTTTTCTTTTATTTATTACTTATAGAAATTTGATTTTAATAAATATAAATATTTTTTAAAAGGATTATTTCTATTATTTCATTATTAAATGAATTCTTTGTTAATTAAAAAGTACATCGTCTATTATTTTGGATCAAAATACATTTTAGAGACATTTTTAAGCTAACTATATGTAACGATTGATTGATTAATTCATGAAAATCTTAAATCTATTTTATTATTTTAGATTCTTAGAAACTAACTATTACTAAACAAGTAATATAAAAAAATAGTTTTTAAGTCAATTCCTACTTAGATTAACAACGAAAAAATTTATTTTAGCTACTTTTTATTAAATAGTTACAATTAATATAAATATGTATATACATAGGACAGAATCACAACATTAAGTGGTAATTAGTTTTTTTAATTATCATTAAAGTGTCGTATTGTCCTCTTTTAATTTCAGTCCAACTGAATGCTTTAACACGTGAGAAAAAAACCTTTTCAAGTTTTGACACAAGTCGCCAAAAGGGTCGCTAAGTCGCCAACGTGGCTGTATTTGTAATACTTTAAATAATTAGTTTTAATCAATTAATTTTTATTAATTATAATTAAATTATATTGTATTGTCATCCAAAATGATCCTGTATATAAAATTTCAGCTCAATTCAGCGCTTTAAAATGTGTTTTATTAACGATTGAAAATTTCACCAAGATAAATAAATAAATATATAAATAAATAAATATATAGACAGTGCGAGCTAATAGTAGGAATTGAAAAATGATGAACGTTTTTTGTTTTACTCTTAGCACATCAGAATCGTTTTCTTTTTATTGCTTCACATTAATAATTTTTTAATTCTAAAGCAATATTTTTTTTATAAGTCATACATCGAAATTTGAAGCTATATCTTATCTGTGAGAAGGAGGGGAAGATATAGAACAATAATCTTACACTAAAAAAACCCGTGTTCGGACTATAGAGAGGGGAAAGAAACCTGTCTTAAATCAAAAATAAGTGGAATGGAACAAATTTCGAAGCAGGGAAATTTTTTGACATAATTTTAGAAATCACTCACATTGTGCGCGTACAAACACACACATAGAACAGAAATGCTGGTGTCATGAGGAAAAGAGAAAGACCGAGGAACGCCGAGCTAAGGGGTGGAGGGGGGAAGTCATTTTTTGAAAAAGAGTATTAGAAGTGCTGTTTTTGTGAAAAAAAAAAGGGAACATTTATAAAAGTAGAGAAAGCCCATGCAGCTAGTATATATATATATAGCATTCTATATCAGAACTACATTTATGTGAAGTAAGCTTACCAGATTATCTTAGCCCTTCATTATACTTTTCATTACAGCCATTTTAGAGCATAAGAGTACCGAAATAAGTTTAAACGCACAATTTAATTACTCCTAAATTCAAAGCATTTCAAATTGAAAATGAACTATTCAAAGTGAAAATTTGCAAAATATTTTAAAACTTTACAGTTACATAACAAAACAGATTATTCAAAACCTGTTAAAATATTTAATTTTACTGTAATATTAGACATATGTTCTGTTTTGAAAGAGAATTTACTGTATAGTTCATTTATCTTTACTATTTTACGATCTATTATTTATTTGTGTATTATCTTTTCTTTTAGATGCAGAGTATTTTCTATCATAGCTTTAGTGGTGAGGAAGTATTTACTGGTCGCTTAAAGACTAAAGAGATACACAGAGCTATAACCCTTCATCCTATTAAGCAGCCAGCCTATTTGTACCGCATTCACAGCTATTTCTATGGCTTACAATCCCAAAATTTGAGATATAATTCCCTGAATCTTTACCGTGAAATTTTAGATATGGAAAATCTTCTGCAGGATGTAAAACCCTTTGGCAATTCAGAGCAACTTCTGCATTTTAATACTTCAATTTTGGGCATGAAGCCTATATTAAATAAGTTTAATCCTACCAGTACTGATGAAACCTTAACGTGGGATTTTATAAGTAAACACATATATTCAGCTGGAAGTTTAAATCCTAAGAAACGATTGGAATCTTACCAACAATTAGCGGTGAACGATGTTGTAATGGAAATCATGGAAATTATAAACAAGTATTCCAAGCAAAGGGGAAGAGTAATCGATTTTAAGGAAATACTTTACGGTTATGTGCGCGAAAATCCACTATTCGGTGTGGATTATATTTTGGATATGTTGCTGACGTACCGTAAATACAGGGGTAAGAAAATGACTGTTCCTGTTCGTAGACATGCTTACCTTCAAAAAGCTTTTTCTCAGTTGGAATTCAAGGAAGAATATTCTCAAAATAGTCATCCTCCGCCCTTGGATGCATTGCAGACTCATGTTAATATCATTGTTCCGTTGTATGGACGCTTAGAAAACTTCAAGCGATTTATAAATAACATTGAAAATGTGTGTCTGCAAGTAGGTGAAAAAATAGGCCTAGCTGTGATATTTTTTGATTCTGACAATGAAGATCCCACTGAAAGCAAAATGGTTTTTGATGATCTTAAAAGAAAATATCCATCTTACGATATTCGTTTGATTGAAACAAAAGGTCCATTTTCTAGAGCATCAGCTCTTGAAATTGGAGCAAAAGCATTTTCATTAGATTCTTTACTCTTTTTCGTTGATGTAGATATAGTTCTAGATTTAGGGGTTATGGAAAGAGTACGATTAAACACGATGCAATCGAAACAAGTTTATTTTCCTATTGTCTTCAGTGAATATGATCCAGAATACATTGAAAATGATTCTGAATTACCATATCTTAGTGAAGAAAGAGGATATTGGCGGCAATTTGGATATGGTATTGTGAGTATATACCATTCAGATCTAATAGATGTTGGTGGTTTTGATACGTCGATTCGCGGTTGGGGCAAAGAAGATGTTGATCTGTATTCCAAAGTAGTTCGTAGTAATTTGACTGTTCTTCGCGCAGCTGATCCTGGGATCGTTCATGTTTTCCATCCAATCGCCTGCAGTCCAGATTTGGAAGATCTGCAGTATGAAATGTGTTGGGGAAGTAAATTATCAAGCTTAGCGTCTCAGAAGACATTAGCGAAAATAATCTTGAGTAATAAACAAAAATATTTAACCAAAAGATGATATGGGGACTATATCTATAGTTATGGTTAAACGCTTGTGTTAAGTTATTCATTATCAATTTTCTTCAAAAGATCTGAAGCAAGCTTGAAAAATAAGATTGCTGCAGAGAAACATATCTTGCATTTTAAATGGTAAAAGATGCTTTCGAAAGTGCACCTGTTTTACTTACAAAGTAATGTATTATTGTTGAGCAAGCTATATATTTTTATATTTTGTTGAAATTTTTTAAGGAATGTGCCAAAAAGTTTGTGTGCCATGAATCTCGTTTTGTATGAAATTGTTCTGTTCTTTATTGTGATTTTTACAAATAATCTGTATAACTGTATAAAGGCATTATATAAATATTTTAAAACTAACTCTGGTAATTTATTTCTAATTACACTATAATCTGTGATGAATAGCAGTTTCAAGCGTCCGTAAGCTGTTACAATTTTATTTATTATTAATTGTGGTTAATAATTATTATCGTGTGGTAGTTGGGACTTTGGCTAAGTTTGATAAGTACTGACTACAGATACTACTAACATCGCATAAACAACCATAATGGATTATCATTATGTAAACCAGGGTTACAAAAAGTGGTTCACACATTTGGACTAATTAAAAATTATAATTTTCCAAACTTTATGAAATTGCTTCTAAAAAACTCTTGGATGATATTACAAAAACAATTTTAATGCATAATTACTAAATAAGCAGTGAAAATAGGGGGCGGTAGGCCTAAATGCGGTGGGATGCCGGCAATAAATTTAACGTCGACAGTACTCAAGAGAGAGAAACAAGACTTTAATCCAAAACAAAGATTTATTATGATTAACATAGGTAAATAGAGTAATAACAATTTATCAATGAATTTTAAAAGTAAAGTAAAATTAGACAAAGAGGCACTTAATATGAAAAGGAACACTTTCTATATATATATACGACTGGAATGGTACATCCGCTCAGTATGAGGGAACTCGTAGAAGTGATAAGTTGTAGGGGGCGCGACAATAGCGGAAGTGTACAGGCAGTACATATTTGAATCTAATGCCTTTTTAACAATGAGATGCTAATAAAATAATCGAATTTATAGTAAAACCTTAATAATTCTGGCTGATTTGGGGTTCTAGGTCGTCAGGATGGAACAAAATGCTCCAAGGTTCATTGCTAAACACTCTGTACAGTAAAAATGAAAATTTTTAAAATAAAACAAAATAGTAAATAATTGAACAAGGGAATTTAAATGAATGCGTTACATGAAATGCATATGGTTGAAGGAAGGTGATGATTTAGCAAATATTAACTGAATTTTTTTTATAATGACTATATCCAGACTACACTCTGTCTTGAAAATGAAGCAACAAATAGTAAAATTAGCATAACTCAAGAAGAAAGATTACAGCAACAAAACTCGCGTATGTACCTTGCAGTGAATTGCAAAAGCAGTTCCACATTAAAATATTTGCATAAATACATAGGGTTGTGTAATACAACAGTTTCAAATTCCTCCGTTGCGTTAGGCGTTATGTTTGCTTAGCTTTTATTTTTTCCATTTCTTTGTTTCAAACTTCTGAAAATGAGTTGTTGACAGCATTTGAAGGAATAGATAGCTGGTATGCAATTGGACGGATCCAATTCAGGATAGACCGTCGGGACTGATTGAGCCTTAAATGTCAGCCGCTTGCGGAATCGCTGTCAGAATGAACATACAGTGTCACGACTTGGTAGTGGATGTCCTAGGGCAGGGATGGCGAACCAGTGGCACGCGTGCCATTAATGGCACGCCACCAATCAAAATGGTTTGCATTTTAATTCAAAATAACAAAGTTCAGTATGAAGTATTAAGAAAAACGTGTGTGATCGGTCGCAGTTTTCAGCCAGATTTTCTCAGTTCAAAGAGTTATCGGAAATACTCAAGTTTTTTATGTACCTTGATGTGACTTAATTTAATAAACTGAATTCGCGTCCTAATTCTATTGGTTGTGAATTGAAAATTTTGAAATGCAACTCTGTGTGTGATTGATTTCCAGTCTAGTTCAATATGGATTCAAAAATCTGTTGAAAAAAGGAAAAAGTTGGAATTGATTAAAATAGAAAGATTAACAAGCAATATAAGTAAAAATGCTAGTAATGAAATTTTGGAAACACGGAATTCAATTCCAGATACATTTAGCTGTTTGAAAAAGCTGGCTCATGCTACTTTAACCATATTTTCATCTACTTATGCCTGTGAGTCATTTTTTTTCAGAGATGAATAACACTGAAGATTCACTTATAGAAACCGTTTGGAAGATGACTCAAACTCAGCTTGGATTCCGGAAAAAGTAACATCTTACAATCATAATACAAGTTATTTGTCATCTAATCTACCACAATAGAATTCACACTAATGTTATTTTAATTTGAATTACACGTATATATAAAACATTTACTACTATACAGTGCAAAATGTATTTTTTCGTTGTAAATAAAGAGTTTTGAGTTGTTAGTATTAGTTTTATTTTCTCAATAATCACAAGTCAAAATTATTTGACGGCACGTCTATACTTCCTGAAACATTTCTTTAAGAAAAAATGGCACGTTGATCTAAAAAGGTTCGCCATCCCTCTCCTAGGGTTACAACTGCCCGCAAGGGCCGTTATCTGTGTCTGCAAGCAGTTCAGCCCGTCAACATTCTTCTAGCGTTGTGACGTCATCAGGAATAGTGATATCCGGACAAACTATAAACATCTGCATAAAAATCATCTGTATTCTAGACGGCCTTCAGATCGAGTGCCATTGATGTCGTCTCACAAAGGAGCTAGGTTACCGTGGATTCTGCATCACATGCGTTGGACACCAGAGCAATAAGTGAATGTATTGTTCACCAATGAGTCCCAAATCTCTATAAACAATGATTCTCGACAGATACGAATTTAAAGAATCCCAGAGGAACTCGATTTCATACTCGCAATATCACAGGATACTAGCCTTGCTGACTTCAGGGTTTGTGCAAGGATATCAGTCGGTGGCTGAACTGATCTCCACAGCAGTTATTTATGGGAATGTTATCATCGACCCATATGTTCACCCATATCTGGTAGCTATAGGTCCCGATGCCATGTTTATGGACGATAACACAAGAGTACATAGAGCTCGCATATATCAACCAATATGTGGAACACTGCTTCGAATGAAATGGCTTACACTTTCGCCCAACTTTGACTCAATGGAGCATGTCTGAGACATGCTCAAGAGACGTCGTTCTGTACTGAGTGCAATCCTCCTCGAAATTTAATTATTTGACAATATGTCTTCAAAAATGGGCATATATCCCACTAAGTATGATTGACGACCTGCTTACAAGTATTTTTCTGTCAAACCTGCATCTCCAGTAGAGGCGGTTACACACTCTAATAATAACTTTTTACATTTTTTGACATAAATTTGAAGCATTATTGTTTATACAGCTTATTTGAAAGCTATTTTTTTTTCCTCTATTATTTTACGCGGCATTGCCTTTTCTGTTCAACAACCTGTAAAAATTTCACTACGTTTCAATAAACTGTTTTCATTTTATTAACATTTTTGCTGTGTATTTT
Organism: Trichonephila inaurata madagascariensis; assembly: GCA_019973955.1. Classification (NCBI taxonomy): domain Eukaryota; kingdom Metazoa; phylum Arthropoda; class Arachnida; order Araneae; family Nephilidae; genus Trichonephila; species Trichonephila inaurata. The sequence goes on from BMAV01024821.1 coordinate 9,219, forward strand.
TTGAGACAGTGTATATAATGAGGGGTTTTTTCCCCATAGACACACTGATATGTATTTATTCAAAATTGCCGCAAATGCAAGTATTTATTTCTCTACGTAATAAAAGTCGCGCTTATGCTCTCTTCCTGGTATCTTTCCTACATGCCTTTGTAAACAAAGACAGACATGAAACTGATGTAGCTTTTGTTTTGCCCTTGCAAACAATTGATCTGGCACTAAATAGTACAGATATTATTTGTGTTTATGATAAGACACAAAGATTATCGTATTTCTCCCAACCTATCTTTTTAAACTACAGTCGTTTTTGGTTAGTTTAGAAAATATGTAAACGCATTTAAGTTTTGCACATTATCTATATAAGTAAAAATGAATGTTTGCGTCTGTGTATATCTCTTATGCTTTCCCAAACCGTTTATCCGATTACGATGAAACTGGGGAATGGTTGGACGCATGCCCGTGAAGGTTTCTGAGTTAGTAAAACTGTGTTCCGATAGATGCCAAAGTATCATAGGTGATCAAAAATACTTCCTTTTTCTTTCAACTTGGTATGATGTACCCTTGAATACACATGTCAGTGAAATTTCACTAGAAAGCATGAGTTCAAGCTTGTTCTTTACATGCCCAAATTCGCAATACGTTTCGTCCAATATTGCTGTAGGATTTCGAAGAAATGTCTAAACTCCAAAGTGTATCACGTATTTATATATATATTTTCACGCGGTGGCTTTATTTGCTTAATTATTGGTGTTCATATCTAGGTTGTTAATGCAACTGTTGACGATGAGGTATTCTTCATGTGGAAGATAATCCATTTTTATTACATTTAGATACATAATTACGACACATACAAAGTAAAAGATGATTAAAACGACCGAAACAACATGACATACATATGCAGCGGGCAAATTTTCCCTGAGAGGGAGGTATATATACAAAACGCCAACCAGAAGTTCCAAAACTCATACGACTTCCATGGACGTCTCTTTTGATCGGTCAAGATAATCGGATGATGTATATTATACAATTTTTAATTTAAAAAAGTCGAAATCTCTCTCTCTCTCTCTTTTAATTTACGATTATATCCTTTTGGGTGGGTAACTAACAATTAATTATTTACGTGGAGTCTTAGAGAGTCAGGATCATTAAAAATAAAAACTTTTAACGTGAAATTAACTTGAACTATTACACACGGATACATACACCATATATATATATATATAACTCAATAACGTACTGTAGTCGAGTGATCATGGCCGAGGGACTCAAAATTTAGATGTCCCTTCAGAAAAGGCTTTGTTTTTAATGTGACGCATCAAATATGCTAAAGATGTCTTTGTATTTAGTGTTAACATGATTTTGTTTTTCTGCCAATAGATGGTGCCTGCTTCTTTTGTTTTCATGGCATTCTTTTTCATTATATAAACTCCCTCTAGCTCTTGCACCGAATGTGTTGTATTTTATCTCTGCTGTGTTGTATAAATAATAAATTTAAACAGGTTATGTGGATACCAGCACAAGCTTAAACTACACTTGAAATATCAAATACTGTCAATGGTGCTCACATGGGGGGGGGGCACCTGGGGCGAGACTCCCCCATCGCCCTTGATTTTTTTTCGATTGATTGTAATCCAATGTATATAGTACGTAAAATTTAATTAAATATTGTTTATTAATAATCGATTTTATTAATTAATTCTAATTACATATTCAATAATTTATTTTTTACTCTTTTTTTTGTTCGCGACAAAGACAAAATCAAAAGAATATGTTGGGAGGCGTATTGGGGTATGATACGAGAATGGTGGATTTTCGATCCTGGACTCTCCCTCCTCCACTTTGAAAAATTCCTGTGTGCACCACTGAAAACTATGTATCTTTTACGATATGAAAAGCAGAAAGAACTTTATTTCTTGTTAGCAACAAGTCGTGGCAAAGTTTCACCGATCGGCAATTTGGCGGGAAGATAGCGTGATCACGCCGCCATTTTGAAAAGATCGAGGAAGAAACAGAGGACAATCGTTGTTGCTTAACCTAGAAGTATTATTATAAAACATTTAAGAAACCTGCAAATCTAAATTTCTAGAAAGTAAATAAGTATGGGTTTCAGCCTCATATTAAGTCTTTGACCGGAGAAACAGATTGGCCGATGTGGAAATGGAAGATACGTGACTCGCTCGATTTGCATGAAGGAGCGATCGAGGTCATAGATGGCAAGCTGAAAAGGCCAGAATCCATAGATATTGAGGCTCAAGAATCTGTAAAAAACAGCGTAAAGAACGTTGCGATTTGTACAGAATAGCCAATACCGTATTTAATCGAATCTAAGCCATATTATTTTTCCAGTGTTAATGTTACCGAAAAACGAGGGCAGCTTAGAATCGAAGGCAAAACATTGGTTGGATAGGGAAGATTGAATTTTCACTCTATTTAAAATGAAAAATGTCACTGTCCATTCTGACCACTTGCATCGATGACTTATCCCGTTCTGCAGCTTATCTCCAGTACTCAGTCCGTCTTAAACATCGCTGTCTTCTCATAATTAGGATTTTTTTGTATACGTCATCTTTTAATCACCTAATTATCAATTATCACCAATTATCGGAGAAGCGCCCTGCGGGCATTGGATCTCTAAAACAAGCATCACCCTTGACTTAATTATCAATGATATCGGTAATAGCAACAGGATGACGCAAGTTTGAAAAGGGAAGCAATTTTATTTGGAGAAAAAAAAATGGAAAAAGAGCAGCTGACACTGAATATTTGACACGGATGAACAAATATACGTCGATGGAGTAAGCAATATGATATAACTTTTGCTTGTAAATGTTCATCAGTCCTTAATAATTCTTTTACATTCTTTTAAAAAAATGTTGAATAACAAAGGCATTGGATGGCACGGAAGACGACACCGTGTGGAAAAATGGCGACGACGACACTAATTCCGAAGTTAGCTTTGACAATGCAAATGACGAATCATTTTCGAAACATGATACTGACGAATACAGTAATTACAGGTTCATTTTTGTATTTGAAAGTTTTTACAAAATAAAAATTAGTTTTGACCTTTTCTTATTATTTCTTCTTAAAACATTTTTTAAAACATTTCTTAAGTATCAAATAATAATGAACCTTTTTATACTACATATTTTTTATATTTTTTCTCAAAAAGTGTAGAGAATTGGGAGTGCAGCTTAGAATCGATGACAACATTTTTTCACAAAAACATGTTGAGAATTTGGGGTGCTGCTTAGAATCGATGGCGTCTTAGACTCGAGTAAATACGGTGTCTAAGCAAAATCAATGAACCCAAGTACTGGCAACGATGCTGCATGCCAGAATATATGGCCTTCGAAGCTTGGAAATCATTAAAACAACAGTTTAAAGCAACTTCAAAAGATCAGTTGTTTAAAATTTATAGTGAGTTCTTAGCATTTTCAGCTGGATTCAAGAAGATGTCTCTACACACATTGCAAAGCTAAGAAGTCTTTGGAATAAATTGAATAATGGACTTGCCTGATTCGATGCTAGTCTGTAAAGTGTTACATATTTTGGCTTGTCAATTTGAAACCTTCTGTCAGTTCTCGGCGTGCGAAACGCCATCTGTGTAATTAAGAGAATTAGGAGTGTATTGTTGTGTCTTCAAATAAGAATATGTGAACTGTGTTTGCGCCAGCCCAACTGCGCATGCCCAGTAATTCTGATATGAATGTAAAAAGTGTTGTGAGTAAAAAATAAATGCCAGTCCACTAGAAACTGTGTCGTGATTGTGTCATGAGAATAATGAAGGAGTAATTAAGCTATCGACTAAAAGAGAACCATAAATATGGACAGTGTTTGCACCATAAAATTTGTTATTGTGCTAGAGACTCTGGAGTCAACTGCTTAAGTGTTGAAGTTGACCCAAAACCTTCAAACCCAGTTGGATGTTGTTGGCTGGAGATAACAAGAAGTCATTTGAAGAATATACAGTGCAGCTGTGTATGTTTGAAAGAAATTTTACTAAAGTTTAAGGCAGTAGCAAAACAATCCAGGAAGCATTTATAGCCATAAAAACAGAAAGACCTAGACAAGAGAGCAAATATCAGTCAAAGTCAAGGAAAGAAGATAGCTGCAATTACTGTAAACGTAAAGACATTGGATAAAAGACTGCAAAAAGTGGATATCAGATGGAAGACCATCGAAGAATAAATTAGGTGATGCACAATCAAATACAAAATCAGCCAACATAGCACTGATGTCTATATCTGAGAAATTCTGCACATCAGAGACTAGTTCTACTTCATATTGGATTGAGAATCATATTGGACTGTGACAGGCGTGTCACAAACTGCTCCACATATTTTGACGACTTCATATAATTTAATAGTCCTTGTGGCATTAAAGCTGCTGGGAATTTTTTAAATATTAGTTACACTTGGGAAAGGCGCAGTAAAAGTCAAATCAACTATTAATATAAAATACCAGGAAGTTTTTCCAAAAGATCTTTGGTATGTTCCGAAATAAATTTGTTCTCTGTATTTGCTGCTCAAGACAGAAATTAAAACAATTAATTTGTGTCGACTCCCACAGAGTATTAGTTAAAAGTCAACGAGGTGATGTGGTGCCATGCGGTTCTTGCAGTGTAAATGGTTCCTCATTCAAAGCAAGTATTGAACCAATTTTGCCCCCCAAAATGACAGTAGATAATGCTGTTACAGTAGACAGTTGTATCACAAAAGATTCGGCAACCAAGATAAACGTCACACATCGGAAACATGCTTAAAAAGAAACTTGGAATTCACATCATGCTAGATAAAGAATTATATGAGCCATGTATTTATGGCAATGAACACCGATTATCATTTGGCACCAGGAAGGCCTCTGAGCCTAGTGAACTTATTTCAGCTGATGTTTGTAGACCAGAGGTGCCAAACTCGTATGATATTACGGGCCGCATGGTCTATTTCATTATAAGTTGGAGACTGCATGTTTACATTCTTCAAAAAAAATCAATAAAATACGATTTTTTAATGTATTATGCATTTATTAATGTAAAGTTCAATATATTGTGTATTATGCACATGTAGTCGTTTTAATTTCATGTTATTTTTTGAACTTAAACTATATATATATTATATTTTTAATAAAAAAAACCAAAACAAACATGTTTTTAAGAATTTCAATTTAACATTACTTTTTAGAAGATATTCAACATCAATTTTTTCACAAAGCAAGTTATCAAGATTTGATTAAAAATTCTGAACTGATGTAATTTTTAATATTGACGATAAATGTTGATTGAGGTTAATCTTATCTTTCTAAATTCTCGTTATTTTTCATTAAAGAAAATAACTGCCCGCATAAATAGGTGCTTCCGAACACAGCCATTATTCCATTATTCATATAACAAACGATAAATTTTAGAAAAAAGATCTACTGATAAATACGTGTATGTATAAAAATCTAGAATTCCAACTTTCATAGATTTTTACTTCAACAAAGAATCACATTGCATTCCAATTAATTTATTTGTAAACTTCCATCAACAATTTCCGTATCGATAGCTAGAGATTAAGTAAAAGTGCGAAATTATCTCACAGCTCTTAAAATTAGAATTAATAATATTCCGTTTCAAACAATTTAATTTTTTAGCGTATTCAGTCAATTTTAATTTATAGAATTTAATCAACAGATATTGACACACAGCTTTCAAAGTGAGACATGTTTTCTTTTTCTATTTATTTTCGCCAAAGTAATAATACTTAATATTACCAAATATAGTATTAACAACATAATTTTTGCCTTAAAACTTAAAATTAAGGCGATTAAGATGACTTGTAATATCAACTGAGAAAACCAGGTCCTCTATCTATTGTCCATCTTTTAATTCAGCACATTCAAAATATTTTTATTTCCAAAAAAATTATTATTTCGTCCAGCAATTTGAAGATTCATTTTAACACTTTATGATTTAAAAGCCAATGAATTTCCATATAAAATGATAGATTCGTTGAATTCATTTTCTATATCTTCGAGAAATGAAACTAATTTACGATGATTAAGTCCATTGTGATATGATAGCTCTATAATGACCATATCTTTGATTGTCAGCGTGAGTTAGAGGTGTTGGATTCTCAAAATGATCAGACATTTTAAAATTTTTAATGTGACTTTATTAAGAATATAACTTAAATCTCTAATAATTTAGATAAATTTTAACAAGTGAGAATCTAATAAACTAAACACACAGCAATAGTTAAACTGGATCGCGTAACTTAGACCACTTATCTAAATAATTATATTATCCGCCTACTTTCAATTCTGATAATATTACAAGTCCTAATATCAAATAATCAGTTCTACCTTAATCCAAAATAAGATTCTATCACGGTACGAATTACCTGGGCGAGCGTGCAATGGTATGCACCTTGTAGTAATGGCTCGATATCTTGGTAACTTTACGATAGGCCGTCAATTCACACTCGTATCTCTTCCAAACATAACTTTCCCTAAATTGCCATACTGCTTCCTGAAACTTCTGTTCTTTTAAAAGCTATCTTATTTGCATTTCATAATCGTATTTCACTTCTTGGATTTGGGTTGGAAAAGATTTGCCATTAATCTTGGCCGTCAAAGAACCCAGAGGTTATGTTACAGAAAAGACGCGTGAGCCCGTCTCACCATGTTCTCCAATATAATTTAAAAATTTGGTGACTATTTTTAAAACATGTCATATGGGGGCACAGTACCTGCTGGTATATAATATAATGAAAATGCTCAAAATTATTATTGCCATGCTGCTTGCATGTTTCTTTTAATTTTGCAACAACTCCTTTAGTAATATAGATCATGGTAGGCACACCATGATGCAATGCAAACCAACTTTTCCAATGGTAATTCGTATTTCTCCAAAACATCTATAAGTACATTAAAAATAACAGCTCCAGATGTTGTATTTTGAATATGAATGATTTCCAAAAGTTCTTCACTTATTTTTAAATCAATATCACATCCGTGAAAAAAGCGACTAGCTGAGCGAAATTTCGAATATCTGTATTTTCATCAATATTGAATTAAAGTAGTTTGAAATATTGATATTGAATTATGCAGATTTCTCAAATTCTTGGCTATTCCATCAACTCTGCTACCAACATTATTCGACGTAAACTTACATTTTTAATTTTCTTTGTTTGTGCTGGACATAAAATACTTCCGCTGTTTTAAATAAACATTAAATAATAAGTTCCCTTTCAGTAAATGATTTCGATCTGCTTGAGAGATTAAATATGTAATAATATATAACTTTTACAGTAGCAGTATATTCTTCAACAAATTTAATAAGTATGCTTTATTGTTTTTGAAGGATGGATCTCACACATACACACACAATTCGAACAATTTTTCTTCACAAAATTTTGCTAAGTAATGGTCATAGTTTGCTTCATGATTTGTGTCATGGTGCCTTTTAAGAATATATTCCATAGCAACTGAAATAGTTTTTAGATATCTAGCATATTTGAATCTTATTTATTACAGTTGCCATTTTCTTGAAAATTATGGCGTTCCTTTTGAATTGATCTTTCTTTACTCATTGTTGAAATTTGATTGTGCTTTCATTTGTAAGCGATTAAGTATACACTGCCCTTATCTTAACCATCCTGAATATTTTTTTAAACATTAAAAAACATCAGTGATTGCCTCTTGCTGATTGGACACTCCAAACAGAAAAGGAGGAAGAGAAATAAAAGTCGCACACAAGAAAGAATCGTGTACCATCCATAGTAAAGAATATGCATAATGCATTTCAGAATTTAATAAAAAAAAAGTAATTTATTATAATAAAATCAAATGAAAACGTTTAATAAAATATTAAAAAAATATTTTTAATCTTAAAACCATTTCTGTTATCAAAAAAGATTTTTTTTTTTTTTTTTTAAAAAAAAAAAAAAAGGTAAAAGGAAAATTTTTTTTATTTACATCCATATATATAAGGTCAACCTCAAATAAATTTCAAAATGAAAAAAAAATTTAAGAATCTGATATTTATAAAAAATTTTGAAAGGAGTCGGCGGGCCGCAACTTTCATACTGATGAGTCACATGCGGCCCGCAGGCCACGTGTTTGAAATCTCTGTTGTAGACCATTTGAGGAGTCTTTTCAGAAAAAGAGGTATCTGGTTGTACTCAAAGACAGATTAACAATGCTTCGCTATGGATTCCTGGTAAAAGAGTAGTCAGAGTCAGAAAGGTCTTAGGGCACATCTTTGCACATACAAGGACATTGTATATTCTTTGATTATGTTAAAATTTCAAGAAAGTTTCAATATTTCATAGTTAAATACCTTGAAGATCAGGCTTTCCCGGTATCATGAATATTTCTGTCCGACAAATTGTCCGAGATCGTAATAACGGGACAACGAACTAAGATGAATATGTTTAATGACAGTTATGTGATGGCTGTTTGGTGTCAGGATGAAATCCTACAATCTAATGTAAGACTCTTATTTCGATATTTAAAAGAAAGGGTAAATAAAAAATATTTCAAAATTTAACTAATAACATTTCATAATTATTATTTTTCTGTTACTGAAATTTATATTTTGAAAACTTTATTCAGTTTTCTTTGAGACATATTAAAAACAACTATGAGTTAAAAAGAAAGGATGTATACAAGGCCGGATTTACGTATGGGCTAAATGCATACAATCGTATGGGCAGCACTGAGCCCCCGGGTTCTAGGGGGCCCTGTACCCCGTTGAAGAAAACAAACAGAAAAAAATGTTTACAATCAAAATAGTAATAAAATAACAAACCAGTAAAAAATACAAATTAAAAATAAAATATCCGAAATACAATATCAAATTTATTTTTATTTTCTAGAGCAAGAGTAATTTACTTTTTTTTTATTCTTCCACCCTAGAACCGGATACGCGGAAATTAATAATAATTAATAGGCAGAGCAAAAGCTAATTTTTAGCATAAAGAGTGTGTCTCGAGGAATTTACGTTTTTTAAAAGGATAGAACCCTTCCCATGAAAATAGTCTGTGTATGTTACTGTATATATGAATAGGAATTCGAATTAAGATTATAACTATATTGTACAAAACAAACTTTATTTTAAAATATTCCAAAAGCTGTAAGTCTTTTAATCGACAATGCTGTCACAAATTCAGTTTTTACTTTTTATTTTAGAATGCATTAAAATTTTGATAGAATGAAAGCAATTAGAATTCTATTGAATTTGGACAGCCCTCTTTTGATCACACAAAGACTTTCAAAACTTTTCTGTTCATTTGATGACTAAAGAAACTAAAAATTTTGTATCAGAAAAAATGCATAAAAACAGATCAAGGAAAACTTTGTCACATAAGCATTCATCTGATTATCAATGACTGTATTATTCTGTTTAATTATATTTTTTGATACTCTTTGTAGAATCTCAGAATGTTATTCGGTTAGTAATATCTTTGCACCCAACTAATAACGTTACTCACTAGTTAATTTTTTTTTTAAAAAGTGTTATATTTATCCCGGCACTTCTCGCGCAGGGTATGCCATATTCACCGTCTAACTTTTTTCAACGCTCATTCTAAACCTTTTTTGGAAAATGGACAATTTCTCGTGTAGCTAACTTTAAGGTCATATCCTTTGAAGCCCTTGGCTTGTAGGCGAATTCTAAATATATATTTTTGTAAACCGCCTCTTCGGGTATGTCATACCCTGCGTGTGAATCATCGTTACAGTTCTGAATGCATGAGCACGTTTTAAATCTTCTTTATGCTATGGCGTACTATAGTAGTTATGATGAAGAAATGTGATATTTAAGTAATTTAATAGATACAGTATTTAATAGCTATAGTACAACAGTATCTTCGGATGAAGAAATTCTCTTCGTGATTATGATGAGGAAGAATCAAATGATGAAGAGTATAACAGCAAATATATGATTTCTCCACTGAAATCGATCCAGATTTAGAAGAGGGAGACACTTTTGAAAATAAATATTTTATATGTAAAGGCACAAAAACATTTGGGAGGATCGTAATTTTATGGAGACAACTGGTACCATCTTATCCATTTGCAGATGAACTTTTGAAAATATATATATATATATATTGCTGGAACAATAAGAGAAAATAAAAAAGAAGTTCTAAAATTTATGAATTTAAAAAATAGAGAAGTTTACTCCTACATGTTAAGGTTTAAAAAGATAAAGATAAAAAAATATATGTATCTAGATCCAGTGAAAATATCGCATTCACTCACGACGAAATTAAAGGAAATTCATTCGCATTCAATACATTGTATAAATAATGTATACAATGTATTTGTATAACAATGTATTGTATAACAATGCATACAATGTATTTGTATAACAATGTATTGTATAACAATGTATACAATGTATTTGTATAACAATGTATTGTATAACAATGTATACAATGTATTTGTATAACAATGTATTATATAACAATGTATACAATGTATTTGTATAACAATGTATTATATAACAATGTATACAATGTATTTGTATAACAATGTATTGTATAACAATGTATTTGTATATAAATTTTTACGGTAAAAACAGAATGTAAACACCCTTTGGTATAAAATATCCTGCGCGAGAAATTTCGGTAATTTTTTTCGCGCATGAGATGACGGGTTAAATTTCCTTTTTTTAAGTTTACATGTCTCTACAGCATCCATGAACGTTATCGAATATGATTTAAGGTGCTTCTCAAATAAATAAATAAAAAATAACCAACGCACATTTTAAGCAAACATTTTGTGAGTATTATTGGTTCATTTTTTTCCATTGCTTGCTGGAGTTTCTAATTTATATCTGTAAGACAAGGTTCATTTAACACAATTAATACGCTTCTTAATTTTCAGTCACAATCAGACAACAATGTCCATTTCAGCTGTAAGATATCCGAGTGAGTGAGTGACTGTGGTGTTTTTTGGCACAAGAGCCGATCTTGGCTATACTGCGCCAAACAAGATAAGACATCCGAACTGGCACTCCAAACTTCATATCTATTTCTATCAAAGTAAGGAATTTTAGTTTTGATCATTTTAACGTGCAGAATCTTCTTTACATAATGAGTCTTTTGTAGACTTAGGCTACTTGGCTCAACTGAAAAAATTGTCGTCCTCTAAATAAATGTCATGACCATTCAGTTGTCATGGCCCTGTATGCTAGTATTAATTAACTCACTAGCAATTCATTTTCCTTCTTAGTCCTGCTTTCTTTCTCATATTTGTAAATGAGCCGTTAATGATTCTCAGATGTCATGAAAGTAATTTGTCATTCCCTTTTCGCAAGGCATGACTTTGCATTATTTATATTTGAGAAAGCTTGAAAGGATCTTCCCGTCGATTGATTGTTTTTAACGTCATTTTAAAAAGCTATATCTGGGATATTGAATTTAATTTGTTTTCGTAGCACTCTGAAGCTGCACAAGGGCAGTGGGTGATCGACCTCGTAATTTTGAATCTCGTTCAAGTGAATGACACCTGAGCTGCAAACCTCTTTCCAAACTTCTACATCACTCATATGTGAGAAGTCTGAGCTTCAATATATTTAACGTGCATTAGACTCTCCACTTCATGGACCTTTAGTGGAAACAGGAATCAAACGCATGACTTGAATACGCTAACAAAACGTCCCGGATCATAACCACTCGGCTACTGCGAACCATGAGTGCTATTTGCAACGGACCGCATAATTTAGAATTATGACATATTTGATAGCACCCCACTTTCTAAATTTACACTCTGCACCGACGTGAGAATTTTGAGTTTCAACAGATTTAATGTTAATCAACTCCACTTCACTACTGGTGTTTAGGGGTATCAAGATTCCAATCCACGATCCGAAAGAGACAAGGCTGAGAGATCCAAGTTCCCGATCATGACTACTCGGCTACCGCGACCAGCTGCTGAAGCTGAAATTCTTCGTGTTGATATCATTGCTTATCATTCCATGCAACTATCAATCAATCACCCAATCCACACACACACAAAAAAGGAGGAGAAAAATGATTTGATCTTCTCAACTCAGCTTGTTG
>BMAV01024821.1:22750-34741 GCA_019973955.1 Trichonephila inaurata madagascariensis
TCTGAATTTTCCTAAGCTGGAGAATTTCTGTCCATCTCACTGAATTGCTCTTTGTTATATTTTGAATTCAAGATCCTTTCAGTTGAGGATAATCTCACATATATGCTAGATGAGATGCTATATATTTAAATACTAAGGATTTAAAGATGAATAATTTTAAGTTTTGAAAGCAAAAGATGGTTGCTGCAATATCTGTAAACATAATAGACTGAGGACTGCTTCTTGGGGTTAAAACTAGTATTGTGGACTGTGAACTTTTCCCTTCCTATCTGTAGTATGAAGCAAAAACTAAGGTATAATGAATGAATGTTCTGAATCCATTGTTAATAAAAAGGTTGCACACAACAAAATATATGTGTACACACTTAAAGTATTTTTAAATGTAAATACAGTCTGATCCTAATTTAACGAATTCATAGAGACTGGGTATTTTATTTGTTAAATCGGGGTTATTACCTTTTGAAAATTCTATAATATACAACTGCAGAAAGAAAAAATCATAATTAGAAACTTTTTATTCAATATCTACAAATACTATTAGTGAATCATTACGCACAAGTTAATCGGAAATTTTAAAATATCGACTAATGGATGTTTGATAATCTTTTTAATTCTTAACTTAAAAGAGTTCTTTTTAGACTTTTTGTTGAGAAGAAAATACTGCATTCTTTACATACTGCTGCATGAGGTATGTTTTCAAAGTTTCCAGACAGTGTAAAGCATTAAAAAAGTATCAGCTTTGATAGGAGTTTCATTAACAATTTCTGCATAAAAAATTGCTACACTTCTGACAATCTGCTATGTTTCACAAGTTTTCAAAAACAAAATTATCAGAAAATTCATACATAAAATGAACCTCACTTTTCTCAAGAAAGGGAGTAAATAATAAAAATCTCTAAAAATATCCCTTGCTTTGTTGAGTGAGATGAGATAAAGAAATTTCTTGTCCTATTGAAAACTCACATGGTAAGTTACACTCATGACTCTTCTACACCTGCAAAGTTTAATAATGGGCTGCACTCTTCACTGTCTAAATTTGTTGCTTACTAGAAAATTCTTTTTATGTTCCAGGCAAAAAAGATGTCAGTTGAAAAGAAGTCAAATTTTTTTCTAACCCAAACTAATAAAAAAAATTTTGGTTGTTGAGAAAATTTGTTAATTCTGGATTTATTTTTTGTTAAATAGAGGTTTTTGCCTCCCTTTTAATCCAGAAAAGGAAAAAAATTATTAAATCGTGAAATTTGTTAAACAGGGACTTGCTAAATTAGGGCCCAACTGTATAACTAATATTATTTTTAAAATGTTTTTAACATTTTTAAAGTGTATTAATGTTTTAATTCTTATTTACATAGTATTTTCTTAAGACAGTACAAATAAAGACCAGCTATAAGTGTTTTTTTTTTTACTCCAAATTGTGTCCTTTTTATATATGCTATCTTTGTACCTAAATTAATTTTCCAATAGAACATTTTGTGTAATTTTTCATGTAGAATAGAAATCTATTTTCAATTGATGAATTTTTGGAAAATGTTTGTAAATATAAAAATATTTCATGTATTGCGTTATTAATGTAATCCATGTAATTGTTTTATAGTGTTAAAAAAAGTTCATGTTCAAATAAATAAACTTATCTTCAAATTTTCTCAAACAGTTCTAATTTTTTGAATTCTGAAATTTTTTTATTGCTTACACAATGATTGTCAAACAATAAAGCCTTTCAAAAACTATCAAATAATTTAGTTTTTCTAATAAACATTCTTTTAATTTTATCACCACTTTAATTCATGTTTAACAAGCCTCTAAAAAACTTTTTGTTTTTGTGTGTTCTAATGATAGAAAAACAACTGAATAAAGTAGTCAAAACTACAAATATTATACCCAGTTCTTTTTTCTGTCTGTTCTTCATGTTAGCTAAACATTGACAATATAATTATTTGAAAAGTTAAGATATAATTGTTTTAAATTAAATCTTATTTTAAGCTGCTAAATATTTGACAGACATTCCTTTAATGATTAAATCATAGTGGAAAGTGCCACAATCACATTTTATTTATGAGGCATTCTTACACCAGAATGCAAGTTATTTATCAATCAGAGGACTAAAGTAGAAAGAACACTCTACAATGCCCTAATTAGGATATAAAATTAACAGAAATGTTACATTCTATATGGAATATAATGCAATCCTATTTGAAATTACCTAAGCTGAGTTTATATATTTAGACTAGAATATTAATTTGATAACTTTGTTTTGCTGAAAGCTAATTTTATTATGTTTCATACATAAAGAGGGTGGGGGAAAAACTAATTTATTTAACTGAAGAATATATTTTTATAATTTAGACTGAATTTTTTTTTCTAAAACATGCTGATTTAACCATTACATTTCCTTTTATTCTATATATTTCTAACTGATGCTTATACTCTGTTTCACTTCAAGTTGGCAGCGTTGGGAAAGGTAGGGAATATAACAATCCGCTTGAAAAAGTAGTTCCAACTTATTTTGGAATTTAAATCAACGCAAATGCACAGAAAATTGTTAAAAAGTATCATGTATTATAGAAATTGTAGGTTTAAAGTTATATTTTGTTAATCATATCCTAAAAGCATTTATTCTTTAATACCTGTGAACGAATACAGTAGAAAACAAGTACTTGACTTTTGGCTGAGAACAACAATATTTGGCTGAAAAAACCGGTTTTCAAGATTACATTCTTCCGAAATATTCGCACCAAATCAATGCCATTCGCTTCGTGACTTAGCTTCGTTCTTACGTAATATTTTTACATCTCGTTCTCGTTGTGTTTTTGAAATTTTAAACATGTTTAAGATAGAAATGTCACCAACCTCGCTGTATACACCATCGAAGCGAGGAATATCTATCAGAAGCGGAGCTCGGAAAAACATACTGAATGTTTATTCTCGACTTCGAGAAGAAAACCCGCAAGAATCCATCAGTGAAATTGTAAGAAAGGTTTCTGAACTGACTGGCATTTCGAAGAGAACTGTTTATCGTTTGAAGAAGGAAAAGACATTGAATGCTTTAAGTTCTCCTGGTAAAAAACGACCCGGTGCTGTAGGGCAGCGTAGAAGGCTGGTGAAATATGAATCCCCAAATTCTATTATGTGCTTTGTATATCTACGTACATAAATGGCATTTACATGTAATGTGAATATTAATTACAAACTGATTTAAATCAGTAATAATGGAAAAAAGATGATTAATTATTTATAAACAAGATAGAAATTTGTATTTTATAAACAGATGTATAATAAATGAAATTATTAAACTAAAGAGAGAGAGATATATGAGCCGTTTATTTTGAAAGTGGCATAAGTCACTTAAAAAAATCAATGTAATGATAGCATGTAAATTACAATTTTACAGTATTTATTCATTTAAAAAAAATGCAATCAACATGTTGGGAACTATTGAGATTTTATTCGAGAAAAGTTTTGCTAGTTAATTAATCAATATTTTTAAACATATTAAAACGCAAATGCTTGAATATCTCGATTAATATAAAGGGGCTTATACTATTATCAAAAAAAAAAAAAAAAAAAAAACTATTAAAAAATTTTAAAAAAAAAATTTTTACAAGAGTAATTTTTTTTCTCGCCAAATATGGAGAATTTTATATATATTTGTTTTAGTCACACTCTTCTCCTAGTGTAACCCTGTAGCGGCTGTGATTTGGTCAGCGTACCCTTCCCAGCACTGCCAACTTAAGGTGAAACGGAGTATAGAAATTGAAATAAAATTTGTATAATCATAAAAATGTTTTAAGTATTTATGTATACAGTTAGATGTATAAAGAAATAATAATTTATTGGAATGCATAACATTTTTTTTAGCTTTTGAATACAGTTATTTTTTAAATGATAATGATGTTATAGTATACTATCTGTTTATAACATCTTTTTTGACCTTCAACATTTTGCTCCATTAAATTGTTTATTATATGAAAAGATTCTTTTCTGTGTTTTTGAAAAAACTGGAAATATTGTATTTATCCACCAAGTGTAGACTATTGTATTAATATTAATGCAATCAACAACACCATGACTGTATTGGCATCCACTACCATTTATTAAATACTTTTTATAGTATAATAATATGTACAGTAGAATTTGTATAATAATAAAAAAAGAGATTGTATGTAATTTTTTAATGTAAATCACTCATTAAATTTATAAACATTCAAAGAAATTAAGAACTCAAAATATTGCTGTTTATTATTTTCTACTTTTGATGAGGTTAATTTAAAAATCAATGTTCTTGTACTTTTGGTACTCAGTATATGCTCATATATACAGATATATATTTGCAATTTAGTACAAATATGAAATATATTAATGTATTGTAATTTTATGGTATTCACAATTATTTTAAAACTGATTTTTGTAGCCTGTCATCATTTTGGAAGCCAAACAGTTTACTTCAGTTGGAAACTATTCTTGGAAGTCGTTGCATAGATCAAATTAGAACTAATGTTAGAAGACATTGGCCTCGACCAAGTGAAAGAAAACGCATCCGTAGAAGTGGTTATGAAAAAAGACTTTCTACTCCTGGAGGAAGAGCTATTCTAATGCGAAGAATATTAAAAGGACGATATGTATTAAGTCATTAAAATTGTAGTGTATGTCATGTTAAATATCATTTATAGCATTATTTTATGGAATAGAAAATTTCATTTATAAATAAATGAAATTTTGGTTATGTGTAATTTAGTCCATTTTCTTTTATTGTACCATTTTATTGTGATGTACTTATTCTCGAGCTAATATCTCTAAATATAACAAATACAAATATGTATTAATAGTTAAGTTTACTATTTTTTTCATAAAAAAAAATTTCAGGAAAAAGTTAAGTTGTATAACTGTTATAAAACTAAATTAGTTAAGTTTTTTATAAGTTTATTGTCGACATGATCAGGAAATTTCTTATAAATTTATCGAATCTGCAATAAAAAAAATAATAATGTATACCGACTGTTTAAATTTAACAAGTAATATAATTTTTTTTAAAGTCAATTCCTACTTAGATCAACAAAGAAAATTTTTATTTTAGCTACTTTTTATTAAATAGTTACAATTAATATAAATATGTATATGCATATGACAGAATCACAACATTAAGTGGTAATTAATTTTTATTAATTATCATTAAAGTATTGTATTGTCATCCAAAACAATCATGTATATAAAATTTCAGTTCAACTGAATGCTTTAAAACGTGAGAATTAAACCTTTGCAAGTTTTGACACAAGTCGCCAAAAATGATGCCAACTTGGCTGTATTTGTAATTCTTTAAATAAGTAGTTTTAATCAATTAATTTTTAATTATAATTAAATTATTGTATTGTCATCCAAAATAATCATGTATATAAAATTTCAGCTCAATTCAGCGCTTTAAAATGTATTTTATTAACAATTGAAAATTCCACCAAGATAATTAAATAAATACATAGAGAGAGATTGTGAACTAATAGTAAGAATTGAAAAAAAGAAAGGATTTTTATTTTTGCTAAATTTGGATCCCTTTGAACTTTTTTAAGTGTGACTTATCAGCACTTCAATTGGAGATTACTTTGTTGCAGTTAAATTGCATTCATATTATGTAAAAAGAATTTAAAATGTATTATATCTATTATGTATGAAAAATTAAAACTAAAGTTTAATATAATACAAATCCTAATACATGTCTGTTTTATGTACTTAGGAACCATTTTAAAATGATCATCCAACAATTTAATACAAATGAGCTTGCTGCTAAAGGGTTTGGTTAGTATAAAAATACAAGTTCCTGTGATAGTAATACAAACGAGTTGCTAGTGATTATATTGGGAAAAACATTGTTTGACAAACTTTGAACATGCAGCTTGGATGAAAATATTAGTGAAATGTTTACAATCAACTATGGTAAAAGTGTATTAAGATTAGAATGTCAGACAAAAAACAGGGTCTGGTTTTGGTTATCATTGAGAGAAGGGAAACAGAATGGTAATAGTGCAGCAGATCTTAATCAAGAATCATTTCTGAGTATTGTACTTGCTTTACCATGCATTGTATGGGAGATGGAACACAAAAGGCAATTGGAAAAAAGTTATGTGGTCTGAGGAATCTCATTTTAAGTTGTATCATGCTGTTAGTTATGGTGGAGTTTGAATTTGGCAAAAACTATTCAAAGGCATTGACCTCAATACAGTGGCGCACACAAGGGGGGGGGGGGGGCCCTGAACCCCCCAAAGGCCTTGATTTTTTTCCGATTGGTTATAATTCTAAGTATATAATACGTAAAATTTAATTAAATATTTGTTATTAATGATTAATTTTATTAATTAATGTTAATTATTTATTCAATAATTAGTTTTTTACTGTGTTTTGTTCCTGAAAATTGACAAAATCAAAAATAGCATGATTCAAGAATGGTTAACTTTCAACTCCCCCTTGAAAAATTCCTGTGTGCGCTACTGCCTCAATACATTACTACAATGTAATGTGATGTTTTGGGAATGTTATTTTTTTTTTTTGCTTGCTTTGGCCCTTTATTTCATGTGCATGGATGTCTGAATGAGACAGATTTAAACATTTTTGCTGACCAAGTACATCCTTAAAATGTATGAATGACAACAATATAACAATTAGAGACTACTTCAATTTTGCTGTAGAAATCTACTGGGAAAAAATATACCCTGAGGGTATATATTTCTTACTGAATAAAGTTTTTAGTTTCTGTGTAGTTTATTAGGGTAAAAATTCAGGGAATTAAGACTATTACTGCATATAAAAATTATGAACAATACTAGTCATAAATTTTAAACATTGAAAAAACTGCTTTAATAAGCTTAGTCGAAACTTAGTTTTAATTGAGTATTTAAAATTTTACTTTTTTAAACAACTTAAGGCCATTGATTATAAATATTATTACTGTAAAAAAAAAAATGAACGAAACAGGAGTATTGGATTTTTTTGTAGAGCATGTGGTACAGAATTACTTAAAAATCTGATTTCTTGATAAAAATCAGAAATTTCATTTTAGTTCTTATATAATTATCATATGAGTCTGAAATATTTCGATTTTTTTACATCAAATATTATCAAGATATCCTGATATTTTTAAAATGTTAATAAAAATAAATAACTCAGAAAAGTTTGCATTGGAAACTGAAAATATATTACCAAATAATTGAAGACCAACAAGAGTAAAGTGAGAAATATTATATTCAAAGAATTCGTTCTACATAATGAAATATGCTTAGAAAAGTAGTTGATTCCCATTAATATTCAAAATACAAATAAATTTTATTACACATGAGCTATATAAAGTTTACTGACAATGGACCTACCTCATAATTTCAAATCATGGTCAACATGATACAAGCTATGTTTGAGATGATATATTTCACTTTCCTTATTTCCACGCAGTACTGTACATAATTTTAACATTGAATACTTATTAATCTGCATAAACAATCTAAGGCAAAATTAAGAATTGTATCCATAATTTGATTTGAATTCTTTAATGATTCAAAAATTTACAAAAAGTAAGAAAAAAAAATCTAATAGGAAAAAAATTTACAGTTAAAAACTCAGGGAAATTTACCAATTCATGCACTTCACCAAAAATTATCCTCCCATAAAAAAAAAAAAAAAAAAAAGGATAGAATAAAATAATGCATTTAAAGACAATTATATTAAAAAAAATCTCTAAGCCAATAAAATGGTTGAGATATCTGAAAACTAAGTCATTAATAGTGATAAAATTTGGTACAAATTTTTTATGCTGTACAATAATACTACTGCATACTGTACAGCTAAAATCAGGAAGTTGAAAAAAAATTTGGGTTTATGATAACCTTATTGTATGAGGGTTTCTAGGATAGAAAGTAGTTTATTCAATAATTTTGGGTCATTTCTTATATAGGTCTTATTGTTACTCTGTTTAGAAAAAATATCAATTGCTGATAGAATAAAAATTGTATTATCAAATTGATCTTTCATATGGTTTATTTTAAATTCCGTCTGGCTTTGTATGATAAAGTAGTATAAAAAATACTTTAAAATGCAATTTATTCCAGATATATGCAATTCTTCAATTCCATTCATATTTTTTTTTTGTACTTAGACTTATAATAGATTATCTTATTTTATATACATCTCAATCCCATTTTATTTTAAATGAAAGTAATATAGGATGTTTTGCAGAAATTTAAAGCATAGCAAAATTTATTTAAAAAATGTGTGTTTTAGTCAAAGAGAAAATTAGATTAAAAATATGTATGTTTTTTTTTTTTATAAGAGACAATAAGCAAAGAGTGGTTAACTATATTTTTTAAAATTTAAATTATATCTTCAAAGTAATCACAATTATTTCATAAAAATGAATTTTATTTCTTTGTTAAAATACAATTTAAGTCAAAATGAAGCTCTATGAATGGACATTTTCACCATATAATTTTAATTAATGCAAATATCAGCATACAAATAATCCAATGAACAAAGAAATGAGATTTTATACATTTTATTTCTGTAGACTGAAATATTCATAAAAATAGGAACTCTTATCAAGATAAAAACTTTATTATCATTTTATCCTCATTATGATATTTTTTGCAAAATCAACTTAGAACAGAAATCAAATAATGACCTCTTACATTTTATTAAAATAAAAAAAAAAAGAACAATTCATGAAATGCACTAATTAAAATTTGTTCAATTTTCAGCCAATACCATAGATTTATGATACAAAACAAAAAGCTTTTTAAAAGAGATTCATGTACATATGTATATTTAAATAAAAGTTCAACAAATTTCTGCAAATGATAACTTAAAACTTTTTTTAAACATAATGGAAAAACAAATAAGAAATATATTTAACATATATTAAAAACTATTATATTAGGCATTAATTTAATTAAAAATAATTGAACATCAGAAATATTTTTTCTTATGAGCAATTTTTTTAAAAAAAATTAAATTAATGTAAGTTAAAAAATGCATAGAAATATATGCTCATAATTAGTGATAATTATTTCATATATTATGTACAAAATAATAAATTGTCAAAATACAGCACTAAAAATTGAGTATTTAAATGCAGTTTAACATGGTAAAATTGTATTTTAGTTTATCACTTAAAAATTATATACATATTTCACAATGAAGAAAAAGCTATCAGAAATAAAACAAAATGGAATGCTAGCAAAAAGGAACACAATTTAAAAATCATGCAAAATATACCAAACTTGAAATCACTGAAAACAGTAACATATATTACTCTATAAGGTAATTCTATCATTCTTATTCAGAAACAACATATTTAAACGGAATAAATTAACCTTCAGAAAATAAGTATTAAAAATTCATTTCAAATGATACAATAATTATATACAAAATCCAAATAAGAAAAATGCCCTATGTATAATTTTATTCAGCCACAAATTGGAAAACTACATAAGGAAACAGTACTTTCTGACTATCCACACCTCTGGTTTCAATGCTTGGTAGCACTGGCATATTTTAATATACACCAGACAAACAGCCGATCCACTCATATGTTTATCACACAAGTGCTATAGGATTGGATTTTATATTTGACAATCATTTCCCAAATCAATGTCTTTCCCTTAGAGAACATTTCTTTCTGAGTTACAATGAATCATGATATGGAATTTATGGGTTTATGATATAAATTGTTAGTTTCTTAAGAAAAATGACATTTTGTCTCAAAACAGTCATCACACTTAGAAACACAAAGGCTATTGATAATGGATCTTCTAATTTTGAACCATGACCCACAACACCCGAGCTGGGGTATACACTACTTTCCATACTTCTATCCTATGCACACATGAGGACTTAGCACCTCAAAAAATTTAACATGCACCAGCCTATTTACATAACAGGCCTAAAAAGCAATGAAATTTGAATCCATAATTTAATAGAAACAACGCTGACCATGAGTTTGCAACAATGACTACTGAGGTCAGTTATACAACAAAGAATACACAGTTTTGCGTTTTATGAAACAATGCATCTTAAAGACAGTCTGACCCCTTAAACATGTAGTAGTTGGACTCTATGGCTACTAAACCATAAATTACAATATTGATATAAATTGAGCGATTGTACCAACACTGATATGAAAACTTCCTGTGTGATTTTATTTTTATAAATACTTTTAAAAAATAAAATACTTTTGGCACTTAAAATATTAAGAGAAAAATTTAAATTATTATTTATCAACCAATCCTCCATGAAGGATTGTTTTTTACTCATTCTGATATGTACACTTTCGACATTTTTTTTAATTATGATGGAAATCCTTTATAACAGAATTTTTGTTTTGTAACTCTTCAAATTTGATCAATATAAAATAATTAAATGTACAGCTAATGTCACGCAACGAGATCATAAAAATAATCTCTTACAAGACAATAATAGCCTAAACTGGAATATTTCACTTTCATATACATATCAAATGGTGATTACATAAAATAGAAAAGAAAAAATATTGTTTTCTCTTAATAGGAAATCATGATGTCATCAGTACATAAGATTAAAAATAAATTCAAATTTTTCATCAATGAAAAATAATAGTTTTGATCTCGTAATGTTTAGGAGAGATATCATAGGTGATTGTTTATGAAAGGAGCGATGGTAAAACAGCATGTTAAGCAGACTTGTTTGTTATTAAATCATGTATTAACAGCTAGAATGTTTTTTTCTCCCAAATAAAATTTCGCACTTTTATGAAATATTTCTTTCTATTTCTGCACACAACATTATTTAGAAGTCATAAATGTTTGTCAAATTACTCAATCAATAATTTATTCACAACTTTTCATAAGGGTGCAAATAATCAGAAAATACACTCAGAAAATCTGCACTTGATAATTTTTTTTTTAAAAAATAAATAACTCAAGTTGCAATGTATTTTTAACAACAATATGAGTAACAATACTTAAAATACACATATATTGAATATTTTACTGAAATATAGTGTCATACAAGTAAACATACATATCGCTGTATTTCAGTTTATGATGATTTCCAATAATGAATAATTTACTTAAAAGACATGCATATATAATCCAATAATCATATTTAGAACACACAGTGCACTAGTAGAAAGAATAATTTATGAACACACACAAGATCTAGGTTACATTTTGTAAATATAAGAAAACATGTAGAAATTTGATTTGGAAATCGAAATATTTTCTAAGTATATTTATAACTACACACACAGCCATTACAATTATCTTAAAATAGTAATCACCACCACAATTTAAAATTATGAATTTCATGTTAAGATATAAAAATAACAATAATTAAAAAATGATATATTTTTTTGGTTCAAGTAGAATAATATTTGTTAAAAAAAATAACCTAAGAGTTTTTAATTTGTTTCAGCATTGAAGATATAATAAGTGATAAAGCTTGAGCCATTGCTCTGGCACTGTAGGGCTGATTAATAGGTGGAACATGAACAAATGCAGTGTTTCTATTTATTTTCAAAGATGTGTAAAATATGTATTCACAAAGATATCTGAAAAACATAAATATTTAAATCAATTTGGGGGGAAAAAAACAGTGTACACACAATGAAATAGCAAAATGAATGAATTTTTGAAATTACATCATGCATTTTAATGTGTAAACAATACAAATAATATTGAAGATGTATCAAATACATAGCTTTCTGTACTTTGTGCTGTTACACTTGATAGGTACCATTTTAAATCTTTCATAGTGGTAAATTGAAAACAAATAAAATAAATATAAATTTTAAGAGTTAAATTAATAACAAAAAGGAACGAGTACGTACTATTATAAAAATTAAACATTAATAACTTTTTACAATTTTCATTATATTTGTATAGAATTTATTTCAATGTTAATGGATTAAAGGTAACTAAATTTTGGTATTAGTGTATAAATCAACATGGTTAATTTTTAAAGCATAATTTTCCATTATGCTAACAA
>BMAV01024821.1:36220-72712 GCA_019973955.1 Trichonephila inaurata madagascariensis
AAAAGGGAAATTTAATGAAATAATTTTAGAAACCACTCACATTGCGCACGTACAAACACACACACACATAATTGCTGGCATCATGAGGGAAAGAGAAAGCCCACGCAAAGCCAGGCCATGCAGCTAGTAATTCATATTTTTCATATCAGAACATTAAGATTTCTTCTTCTTTTTATAGTTTAGTACATAAAACTTTGAAAAGTTTTGAGTAGAGAATGTTTTTAATCATTAAGTACTATAGACATTTATTTAACATGTGGAGACCTACTTTTTAAGCCCACATATTTTAGGAATTTACAAATATAATTTTATGAAATTAGAAAAATGCAAGTTAATTTAATTAATAAATTTAATTAAAACAATTAGTTAATTTAATTAAAACAATAACTAAGATATGCAGAAAAAAATCTATAATAGAAAAATTTTACTTTAGAAGGTACTTTATCCATTTATATACCACAACTAACATTGAGCCATTAACATCAATAAAATTTTTTCCTGCTGCATTGAGAATTGAGGAAATTATTAAAGCAGCTCCAATTCTTTGATGACTGCAAGTTTTCTTTTTATCTCATTTTACAAATATATAATTTTTACAAAAAAGTAACATTTCACTTTGTGTGTTTCATCACCATAGTATAAACTTCTGGGGATATTTCTGTTGGAATTGATTTGACTCAGCAACAATGTAATGAAATCTTCTATGTAGGTTAAATGAGTGTGATTGTTTTATTCCTTTAATGGATTACTTCTTTCCTGAAGGTGATGGCAGTTTTGAAGTTGATAATGCAAAAGTCCATTGAACTTGCATTGTGCAAAATTGCTATTAACAAGGAGGTTTATTCATGGAATAATTGATGTGGCCTCCACTGACCTATATTTCATTGTGAATCTGTGACAAGTAGAGAGGGCTCTGATTTTCTCAAAATGTGAATTTTTCACATACAATATACTTTTTCTAAAAAATTACTGTTCATAGGCATGTTAACTTTATATGACATATTCATAATTGCTAATATATAATAAAAAGAGTTTTTTGCTAAAAACTCAAAAATTTATTTTTTACAATTATTATTATTATTTTTTTGTGTGTGTCTGAAAAAACGGTTAAAAGTTATTGTGTCATGTATATTATTTTGCAAATTAATAAAAAATATAAAATTTACCAACAGCTCATTTCAGTATATGAAAGGTACACTTAACTTGTATAAAAAAATATTGCAGACATATACCTATTATAGCTTTTGAGAAAAGACACATCGAAAATGGCCTTTTTAACATTGTTGGTATAGAGGGTTCCGACTCCCCTTAAGGAATAATACCAGTCTTCCTTAATCAATCACAAATTTTTTTTAGAAAAACTGATAATATTTTGATAAGAAAAATATATGTCCTGATATTGCAGAATTTGACAGAATAACTGACAAATAACGCAAGCTGTGATAACGCAAGCTTAATATTTCATGCTCCATTGAAATATTAAAGTTTGTGACATGCTACATAGATATTTAGTATCAGTTATTAGTCTACTAGTGTATATACACACATATCACACTACTTAAATTAAAACATTTATTTTTCAATCTTATTAATTTAAACAATATTTATAACTTATACCATTTCTTAGTTAGCTTACCTGCCAGCATTTTCAGAACTCACAGCTTTAACGCAAACACCAGATGCATCGAGGTCTTCCAAAACTGCATCAACATCAATAGCAGTACTCAGTTGTTTAGGACCATTTTCACAACAACAATTTAGCATTGGCACTTGTCCTTTAACATCACAACCAATGTACTCCTCATTATGAGCTACTTTTTCAAGAGTAACGCATTTAGCTAACTCAGACATTCCACAATGAACAACTAACTGGAAGGTAATAATTATTTTATAATAGAGATATCAAAACATCAAACATGACAAAATTCGTATGAATTTGAAAAAAATAGTGGTTCTCAAACTGACATGCATATTACCTGGCATACAAAGAATTTTTAAAAAGATGTAACAAAAAAAGAAAAGAAAAAAACCATTGATTAAGTTAGAAACATAAAAAAAAAAAGACCAAAGAAGACAAACTCTTCAGAAGGCTTAAAAAAGATTTCAAAATAAAAATTTCTTACCATTTTGCCCCAAATGCACTGTATGTTAAACATAAAAAATCACTGTTCTCAAAACGGTTTGATAACTTTATCAAAAAGTTATTAACCACGACATTGAAATGAAGGAGAAAAAAAATATGCAATTGCTTTTTTAAAGCCTAGGAACCATTGAAACTTAGTTTTTTGCTCAGATATCTCCATTGAAAAGAAACCTTTGATTCATCAATGATTGCTCTGAACAAATATTAAGGACTAATTTTCTTGCTGCATAATATTTTAACTAACAAATATGATAGCATGTTATATATGTTCAAAAATTTAGATTTAATTTAGTACATTTTATAAGCTTTTTCAAGCATATTTTAATGTTTACAATTGTATATATACTGAAAGATATGTTATTTTCAAACACATTTGCTTAAATTTTTAATTAATATTACAAGCTATTTTATACTCAATGTTTAAAAATTACTGATATATATTTTTTAATATTCAGTAAAACATGGTATTCTAAATGATTTACTGAATATAAGAAATAACATGTGACTACTATGAATTAAAGATTTATAATGAAAACTGAAGGAAATGATTCCTAAAGAAATTACATATGAATAAATATAAAAGGAAAAGGGGGGGGGACTAAATCCCATAATCTGAATAAGTCACAATCTTCATACAATGAAGAAAAATAAATTTTTTTTTAAATGATTCGGATAAAAAATAGCTATTATATTTAAATATCAAATTAGGAATAATTTAACAATTTAAATTTTTTAGATAAAGGAGAATTGGTACACATATTGCTTCAATTGAATGTTGCAACATTGAAAATCAGAAAATAAGCAAGACTCAACAGTTAATATATTTAAAATTTATAGTAGAATGTATTACGGTCTTTTTTATTAGTTACAATATAAAATAAAAATAAATTCATAATTGAAATAAAATATTTATAAGAATGTAATTGTTTCATGGGAATATTTTTCCAAGAAACACATCATTATAAATTATTACTAAACACAACTCTAAGTTAAGAAATACTAATACTTATCTGTAAGCAAAATTGCCAAGAACAGAAAAATCTGAATTTGAAGAGATTCTATTACAGATTTCAAATAAATAAACAGGAATTAATGTGATTAAAAAATAATGAAATATTTTTTAAGATCAATTAAAATATCTATTAATAAACAACGTTTGAAAAATGAGACTATAAACCTGTTGCATAAATTTGGCATTTATGTGATTAAATTTTTAAGTTAATTCAATAACCTTTGGTTTGAATTTTTCCCATAATTCAGGAACACCGTTAGAAACAAATTCATATTCAACTGGAAGTTCCTTAGCAATGAGATTATAGTCAGTGATGTTGAGATTGAGAAGCTCCTTTACAGTGAGCCAACTGGAATTCTCTGAGTGATTTCTAAATGGACCAAATCCTATCAAGACAAAAATATTTTAGTTGTTTTAAAATTAATAGGATGCATTTATCATGTATTATCAAGAAAAATGGAAAACTACAAAAAATCTTACTAAAAAAAAAAAAAAAAAAGAAAAAACCTTCATTAAAATAAAAAGATGTAATTACCTGTTACTAAAACAGTAGGAATCATATCAGAGCCACCTATAAAATGAAATATATTCTCTTAATAATTATTTCATAAACTTAAAATTCATCCCATTATTCTTATTAAAAATCTATAAAATTTTTGTCTTCTTGGGTAATGAAAATGTATTAATTCATGATTTTTTTTTTATATTACCATAGCAATTTCGCTTGACACACCTAATTTTCGAATTAAATTTTTAAAACTATAAAACCTAATAAGAAATTATAGTAAACTTTTTTTTATATTTAAAGCATAAATAACATTTATTATTTTCCATATATAATGTAATACATTTACTGAGAAGAAAATATATTATAATAATCGTACTTTTTTTTTATATATACACTTAGTTATAAAAAATTATTAAAGTAATTCTCATAATTAAGATTCACAATTTGGGAAATACTTGATCTATTCTACTTTTATTTAAATACATAATATTAACCCCTTAATATTATGTATTCACCTTAATTAATGTACGCCGGCATTTATATATGCCTCGCCCAGCTGATGTGTTAACTGCCCCTGGCACAACTCATTTTTTTTTGCACAGTGGATATGTTCCTTAGAAAACCATGCAAAAAAAATTGTGTAAAAAAACACATGCAACATATGGTAAATTTAGGGATATGTTCTAAAATTGTGTAAGATGAAAAATCCCTAAATATTTTCCCAAGAACCTGTGCAAAAAAAGTAATAATAAAATCTGTGTTACATATAAATATGTAACACAGACACAGAAGAAAAACAATTAATTTTTGTTACAAAAAAAATAAATAAAATTAGCACCTTGTGAAAATTTAGTCTATATGTACAAATGACGTATAAAACTCAAATTGAAATTAGGAATAAAACTACTAATTACTATTCATCACTACTTGATAACAAGCGTGCACATTTATTACCAACAAGATAAAAAATACTATCATTAGTAGATGTCTCAGCACAACTGTTGGTTTTGATTCAAATGAATTTCATTCATTAATTAACAACCTTTCTTGTTTTGTTGTAACAAAGTCTTATCAGCAGCTGTTTTTTTGGTTTCTCAAGTTGATTATATAATTCTTGATATCTTGCTACTCAAGTTTATGTAGAAATTTTAATGCACGCTCTATGTCAGGATCATGAGTAATAAAATGCAGTTCCATACTTGTAGTAAATTTCAAGTCTTCACAAATTAAATCAGCTGTCAAAAGCTAAATTTCACCTTCCCTCTTTCGCAGTACCAACTTCTTTATTATCATAAACTCATTCACATCATCCTCATCTAAAGGGCACGTGTCCTCAAATTTTTGCTAGAACAAAAAATTTGTTAAATTCGTGTACCGTGTTATTCCAAAATCATGTAGAAAAAGATTTGGCTGTATATGCCTTTCCAAAATAAGAAACAGCTGCTTTACGCTGCTATAGGTAAAACTATTCTGAATTATTTGAAATGCAATACAATGATCTTGACTGTGTTAATGAAGGATTTACCTATTTCATAGAAGGCCTATGTGAAATTATTCGGTTCAGTCCTAGGAGAGCCCACACCCTTGGCACCAATTATTTTGGGTAGGGTGCCATCTTGGTAACCCTACTTTGATATACTAGATATGGTAAACCTAACTATTTCTGGAAATTTCGTATTTTGTCGGCGGGCATTTCGAATTTCATTTTGTTTTGGGGAACCGGGCTGGAATGGTTGCGTGTGTGAAGGAATATATCTTAAAATTTTTTACTTTGTTGAATGCGAAAGGTTAAAAAGAACTGATTGAATAGTGTATGAAGGAAGGATTGATTGCTTAGAGTTATGAATGTCCTAAATGTAACGATCGGCATGATGTAACATGGTTGACAATAAAACGCTTTCTTCGAAATTGCACCAGCCACGCCGACGGTATGTTCGACCATTACCTTGCAGAATAAAAATAGCGGCGCTCACACGATCATTCACTTAGTGATGAGACCTTCAAGACTTTTTTAAAATCTGTTATGCTGTACCCTCCACTCGGAAAAGATCAGCAGTAAGAAAGTAAGTGCTGTTTTTATATTTTTTTATCTTAAATGCTTAATTTCTGTAATGTTTACATATATTTTCATTATGCATCCGCCTTATCTCTCTGTATTCACTTGCCGCCATTGTCGGTTTCGCTTGGCGCTTTTATCGTTTTGTCGCCAAGGGTGTTGGCTCTCCTAGGATTTTACCAAATTATTCATATTACTTCATAGACTCACCCATTTGAAAAACAATGGCGCTGGAGTGAATCATGTAACTTTTAATCAGCAGTTAAGAGGTTAAGTAACATACAAAAATTCTTTCTAAAAAGACCCAAAAATTATAAAGTAAAAAAAAAAAATTTTTTTTGTAAATAGAAATGATAAATCATCAAATATAGTTTCTATCATCAACAATGACATTATAACTGTCTCTAAGATATACAAGTAGCATTCTAGTAACCAACATAATGTTTATATTGACAAAAGAGTTTAATAAGCTGAGCAGTACTTATTGGTTACAAGGACCATGGGTATGTGACTGCTTTCCCGAATTGTTACCAACACAAATGTAGGCAAAGTTGTCTGATAACATACATTCATTACAAACACAGCAACAGAATAGAACTTTGCATATTTTCTACATGTTATCATGTTTGGCTTTCTGCTTCCTCAAACTTATAAGTGCCAGTTGGGCTTTACTTAGATGAAAATTTGGGACATGTGACACTTGAAGAACAATACTATTTTTCCAAGTAAAAGGTATTTTGCTTACTTTTTTCAATTTATATAAATTATCATTATCATTGCATATGTTTGTAATGAATAGAGCTATTCATAAAAATCTTTTCAGTGAAGTAGAATTTTTTAAACTTATATTACTTCTCAATAAAAGTTTTTTTTTTTTTGTATTTTAAATGAAATGAACAGCCTCTACCTTAGTTTCGTTTTTCAATTTTTTAACTTCATGATATTCACATTCAAACAATTCACAAAATAAAACTTCATTAAAATAAATAGCTTGTTCTCTCAAAATGCTTATTCATAAATATATACATATAAATGAAATGAAATTTTACAAAACCTAATTCTACTTTTTACTCATAATGGTTGAATGTATTTGAATTAGATATAGATTGAACAATGCTGCTGTGCTGGAAATTTACATCAGAAATTGAAAATTTAAATACTGAATCCACACCAGTTAGATGCGTATTTATTTTCTAATTCTATCATAAGCAGAAATATTTTAACTACATATATATAATTGAAGAATCTTTATTCAAAAATAAAATTTCAAAAAAAATACGTTAATGGTGAAAAAAAACATCAAATATACTTGACCGAACATTAAATCTGATTTCAATCATTTTAAATAAGTACTTGAAATCAATTTTAATTTAAAGTAATAGTTAAAGGTTATTTTGGATTTCCCTCCCTTTTTTTAACACAAAGAAAATGTTAGCGTTTTGGACTAGTTTTTAGAATTTATTTCTTATTTCAGAAGCTAATTATAGCATTTTTAACTGTTACCATTTTTTACGATTCTTATATTCCGAAGTTTTTTTGGGGAAAGCGTAACAGATTGTTCTTATTACATGAACTTTTTAAGTATGAATATATGATAAAAACGATATATATGAAGCACAAAAGCATTACAAGAAAAAAATTAAATTATATATATAAGAAAGTGATACCCTTATAATTATCTTCCTTTGTCGCCTTCATAAAATTATTCTTTTCCATTGTTAAAATTATTTGAAATCGAGAAATAGATACACTAAGAAATGAAAGAAATCTAACTGTTTTAAGATTTAAAAAATATGCTAATGAAGAATAACTATCAGATAGAACAAATGGAGTCTAAATTATGATATTAAAATCAAAATGAATCCGATAAATCTGGAAAAAAAATACGATTTAGCCTTGATTAAATCTCCGTACGCAGATAACACTGATTACAAACTTGCGCTGATGCGGTGTAGCAGGAAAAAAAACTGTAAATAAGTCGTAACTTAGCTGTAAGATGCTGAATGTTAATAATGCTACATAAATCAATCATAATTAAATTTAATTATGTAGGATTTTAAGGTTTCAACTGCTTTGCAGTAATCTTACATTATAAATACAGACGAATGGAAAGAATATTGAAAAGAATTTTAAATTTATGGTGAATTTTTACTTTCGCGTTCAACTCAACTTTTGAGTCTTTGATCTTCCAGAATATTTTTCGCGCCTTTTTAAATAGCGGGTAAACTTAAAGAGTAGTTTGGGTTTCTTCAATTCTGTTTTGTTTCTCCTAAATTATTTTTTAGAAACATATTAAAAAGTTACATATTTTTCATTGAATTAAAATAAAAATGGATGATTATAATAATGATGCTCCAGAAGATAACGAAACCGAAGAAATGACTACTGCAGCCGAAGTTATTCAGAAATTAGAAGAGGTTATTGATTGAACTATTTTATTCTTTATTTAGATTCAAATAATGCTGTTAGCATTTCATTCTGAAACAAAGATAATATGTAATTATGTGTAATAAAAGCTAATGTGATTCTTCAAATTAAAAATAATCAATAATTTTACAGTTTATAATTATCTTATTGCCATTCAGAGAATGATAACATTTTATGGTTCAAGTGTAGTATAGGGGGGCCACTTTGAATTTAGCGATTTTTCTTCGGATTTGGCGAATTTTTTCTAAATTTCATGGTGAAATATCGAATTCATTCTGAAATAAATAATTCCGAAAAAAGTACCTTGGCGACTGGTTTTAGTCACCAAAAAAAAAGGACTGCGCCAAGTGGCCCCCCTATACTACACTTGAACCGCATTTTATTTGGAATATATAAAGTAATATACAGTGGGCCACAAAAGTGTTCATACACTTGCAGTTTCTTATAAAATTTAATGTTTTCGACTAATAAAAATTAATATATTGTAATTTTTTTATAATATCTGCAACTTATTCTTAATGAAATGATATAAGTAATTTTTTAAAAGAATAACTATTTTTTTAAAAAATTAACTATCAAAAAACTACGCAACAAAAGTCTTCGTACACTTAACAAAAATCTCAACTTAGTTTTAAATATTGTATTTCTTTCTTAATTTAGTACTTAGTAGGAAATCTTTTAGTGTCCCCAACAACTTTTAAGTGTCTTGGTATAGATTTAATCAGTTTTTTTGTAATTTCTGCATTGATTTTCCTCCATTCTTCTGTGATTATTGTTTTTGCTTCACATTTTGTGTTTATTTGTCATGTTCTTTTTTTTACATCAAAATCTCACTAAATATATTCTAATGGGCTAAATAAAGTGATTGAGGAGGTGTTTTCATAATTTGGGGACAGTTATAGACACCAGTGGCGTACATTGAGATCAGTGCTCTTGGCATCATTACCCTGTTAAAAAATTAAATCATCTCCAATATCCAAATTTCGGGCGGATAATTTAAAAATTTTCTTTAAAATATTTAAATAGAGCTCATGATTCACAATACTATCAAAAAATATCAAATTACCTAATTCTGAGGCCAATTTACACCACCTTGCCAGAACACCTTCACTTCCATGCTGAAGCATGGAAATGAAAGAGTTCTTGTTCCACTTAAATTCATGGGATTAAACTCCTTATTTTTTCATTTGCAAGCTATTATAAGCCCATCGGAACCAAAAATGTTGAATTGTCTGCCATTCCAATCAATTTGCTGTCAATTTTGAATTTTCTGAAACTTAATTCCAAGAATCTAGTTGGATCATTAAAACATGGAGGTAGAAGTGTTCTTGCGTAGGGGTGTAAATTGGCCACATAATTAGGTAATTTGGTATTTTTTGTTGATATTGTGAGTCATGAGTTCAATTTCAATATTTTAAACAGAAATTTTAAATTGTCCGCCCAAAATTTGAATATTGGAAACGACTTCATTTTTTAACAGGATAATGACGCCAAGCACACTGCTCTCAATGTACGCCACTGGTGTCTCTATAATTGTCCCCAAATTATAAAAACACCACCTCAATCACTTCATTTAGCCCAGTAGAGCATATTTGGTGAGATTTTGATGTAAAAAAAAAGGAAAACACGACATATAAACGCATAATGTGAAGTAAAAACAATAATCACAGAAGAATGGTGGAAAATCGATGCAAAATTACAAAAAATTGATTAAATCTATACCAAGATGCTTAAAAGTTGTTGTGGACACTAAAAGATATCCTACTAAGTACTAAATTAGGAAGGAAATACAATATTTAAAGCTTTGAGATTTTTGTTAAGTGTACGAAGACTTTTGTGGCGTAATTTTTTAATAGCCTTTTGATAATTAATTTTTAAAAAAAATAGTTATACTATTTTTAAAAAATTAGTTATGTCATTCCATTAAGAATAAGTTGCAGATATCATAGAAAAATTACAATATATTAATTTCTATTAGTCGAAAACATTAAATTTTATAAGAAATTGCAAGTGTACGAACACTTTTGTGGCCCACTGTATGTAGAAGTATATTAGTGAATTATAGTGAGGTGGGAGAAGCTGAGACATCATATCTGTGATCGTATAATTTGGATATCGTTTAATGAGTTTAGTGGTTGTTTAGTTTATTAAGTATGTCATATTACTTCTGACTAACTTTCATTTACTTTTAAGTTTGTGGTACTTTTCATTGGATTGCATATTTTTGGTATAATGGTAACCTGAAATTGAAAATTTAATTACGTGCAGTATTTTGTTGAGCATTCTTGGAATTTGGAAATTTTTTCAATGCTAAATTTTAAATTTTTATCAGGTCAGAAACATGCTAATTTAACTTTGAAAGTTTTTTTATGTGCATTAACATCCAAGTGCAGTTTTATTTTCACCCTGATTTTTATTATACTTAATTTGATAATATTTTCAAAAATTATTTCTTCCCATTGTTCTTTTCAGGGACATCTTGAGGCCTTTTGCAATATGTAAAAGTAGATCCCATCTGCTACCTTTCAAAATAGACAGTGCCAAATACTCCTTCAGTTGGTAACCCAAAATAAATAAATATGCATGATTCGCAATCTCTAATCGGCTTGACCAACTAAGTGAATAATGTTGGTGTATAGTTGGTAGGCTTAGAAATTGACATGGATTATGATCATTACATAAAAATGCAGTTTTGCCAATGTTGCCATTTGTCATATGGTTTGAAATTCCCAGTTTTTGGAAGCTATGTCAGGGAATAACATTTGAATATTTATTCACATCATGATCTTATTGAAGCTGAATCAAGTTGAGGCCTAGATCCTGTTAGCCCATGCCTTAAGATGTCTCTGGCTTTTTTCAAGTATTTAAATGAAATTCATTAAAAAAAATTTATGTTATGTACAGGTGTAGATTATCCCTGGTTGATATAGCACATTAATTTAACAGTAGCTTATGGGATCCATCATTTTGACAGACATGAGCTTCATTATCACAAGAATAAAATTTATTACTATTTTATTTATTCTGACGGTTATCAGTATAATGAGATTGATATATATACTAATTAACTTACCTTTAGTCTTTTAAGATTGTAATTGTTTTTAAGTTAAATTAATCTCTTAAAGAAAATATATACATGATTTCGTGTATTGGACACAATTTGAAAGGTGTCCATAAAGAAAGGTATGCAAAAATTTCTGTAAACTTAGTGTTAATGGTTTGAAATGTGACTGTATTGTGGAGATAATTTAAAAATTCTTGTATTTGAATAGTTTCAAATGTCCTTTTTTTTCAATATTCAAAGCTGTTATACTTGTAGAATCCTGATTACAAAATTTTATGTCTAATATACCTTCAAAATTTTCAGCAATGCTTAGTTTAATACTTTTATTTAAAATAGTTTAAATTTTGATTAACAACTTTATGTGTGGTGGAGGCAGTTTAATTTAGAAAATAATGTGACATGGAAATAAATTATAGTAATGATGGAGGAAATTGTTTGTTTTTGATTTTCAAGGTTACCATTTTTACCCAAAGTAGGAAGAACTTAGTACTCATTGTTTACAAAGAATTTCTTAACCCGCGATCACTTGCACGGGGTGTTCTGTACACCCCAGCAACAAGAAAATCTTCCCAGGATTCTAAAAACAATGCGCAGAACCATGATTTTTTCTGTAGCTGCACATTTTAGGTCATTGAACCTTCAGGCCTGATGCAATCCCTCTTTCTCGAACGATTGGAATGTAATGACCTTCAAAAGTTTATCTGGGGGGCTGAGAACTCCCGCGAAAAGTTAAGCATTTGTATACGATCTGCTTTGAATATTTGGAAAATGATTAAAATATTATTTTTCTACTTTCTACTATCATTATCTCATTAATTATAAAGTATATTTATTACTGGTATATATGTTTTATATATACTGGTTTATGAAAAAATATAAAATTATGTTTTTTAAAATGAAAGTTTTGTATGTTTAGCTTAAATTAATGTTAGTTTCATTTGTTTGCAATAAATTTAATAACTTTATTTGTATAATACATAAAACATCTTATACTTTATAAATATGTATCATAATGACTTAATTTTATTTTCATAATTAAATACACATGCTAAAAGTTTGGGGTGTTCTCTACACCCCGCGAGTAACGACGGTAGCAAAAACAGGCGCGAGTGACGGCGGGTTAATAAGAAAATTCTAAACCAGGGGTGGGCAACCTTTTAGCTGTGGTATGCCAAACCAATCTACCAATATGATTACCTCTCAGTAAGACATTTTTGAAACAATTCCATTCCCATTAATAATGCTTCAAGAATAAAAGTCAATAATTTAGATATTTAAGGTTTTATTATTATAATAATTTTGCATCATTGAAAGATATTTCTTCAACAAAAATAAAATAAATTAAAATTTTACATAAATTATGATTTTTAAATATATTTATTAAAATAAGAAATAGACAACGTAAAATATAAGTATTTTCTTTCGTTCTAGTTAAATACAAAGATAAATAAAAATTGAATGCTTACACCGCTCTTCTGTCATATTGCAAAATCAGGGTATAATGTGTGACTTTCAATTTGACACGATTCTGAACATACAATTGTTAAACAATTTCTTTGTAGACTTGAAAGATTTTTTACTTTGATCTGTAAAACCCTAAGTAGAAAGCAGAGTACATGCAATTTTCTCTCTTCAAGCAATTAGATCTACTCAGCAATAACATTCAATAATTTACAAAATAGCTGTAAATTTATCTTAAGTTATCTTTCAGAATTTTTCGTAAACGTCCATAATGCTGAAGATGTTTGTCAAACAAGGTTCATTACACATTTATCAACTTCCATCCACTAAAAATGACAAATTTGTAAAGTAGTGCTGAGTACCTCTGAGAATTGTACCGCATACCAAATGTGTCACGCATGCCATAGGTTGTCGACACCTGTTCTAAACATTGAAGCTATACCTGGGATTAAAAATAGATTCACTTTCTGCTACACATAAGTATACATTTATTGTCTTATATTTAGCATTTATTGATTAAAAATAAATTGATATATAAAATTTTATAGGTATTGTATCTTAAATTATAATTTTTATATTTACTTATATTTTATAGCAAACTTTCTATTAAGTAGCTGTAAGAAAATTTTGATAATTGTTCAAAAGATTATTATTTCAAATCTCAGAATTGTTTAACAGTATAAAAATTCTTTTTTGAAGCAGCATTCTCAAATTCAAGTATCGTAAAGCAGCGGTTCTTAAACTGTGGTCCACAGAAGGGTCCATGAAGGTCTTTTCTAATGTTAAGATTCCCTCTTTTACCGACTGAATGACCTTGTGGAAAAATTGAAAGATGTGTCATTCTAGACTAGATCACTGAATTGTTCCCAATAAAAGTATTTGCTAGAACATGTAATTTGATCAAGATTATTAATTCAGTTTTTTTATTTTTGCAACTACATAGCAATTACTAAAATGTAATATTTTCAAAGAATATATGGTAGAAACGTGAAAAGAGTAAGTGCTGAATTCATACAGCATGCCAATACGATAATGATTGCATCTATCTTAATTTCTTAATCGAATTGTGCCTGTATTATTTATTTGCACCTACATTATTTATATATTTGTAACTGGTATTTTGTAATATTTTTATATGCATATATGATTAGATGCTTACTGTTTTCTTAAAGGGGGGGGGGGAAGAAGTGTTAAATAAGTCTGTATAAATAGCAAAGCAGTCTTAGGACTTTTGAGAAACCATTAAATCACTTATGTATTGAGAGTCAGAGAGGGGTGTTCAAAATTTTGAGGGTCTACGATACCAGGCTGATACATAAAGAGGGACTGTGCGATCGAAAGTTTATAACCACTGCCATAAAGGATCATTCAATCAAATATATCTTTACTTAACTGAGTTTCAAAGTTATGATATCCACTGTCATTACAGCCATTGTGTAGTTTTCACTGGACCACTGGTTTAGCAAAATCCAAACCAACTATGGTCTTACAAATTTGAATAGTTGAAAAATACATCTAATTTGTATTGAAATTATTGGTATGTGTAATATATGGTTGTCCTATTTTACTGAATCAAAAGATGTTGCCAAATACTGTCATCTTTATAATTATGATGTTTGCACATGCTCAGGAATGGTTTTCTACTATTAGTATCTTGGCATTTGTAAATGTCTTTTGATTTGACAAAATTGAGATTGGTAGTCAAAAACATAAGTATCTAATGATTTAATATTTTTTAATTTTAAATTTAATTAATTGATATTGTATAAGTTTAGAATTAAATGTATTACATTAGAATTCATCTAT
Source organism: Trichonephila inaurata madagascariensis (assembly GCA_019973955.1). Lineage (NCBI taxonomy): Eukaryota > Metazoa > Arthropoda > Arachnida > Araneae > Nephilidae > Trichonephila > Trichonephila inaurata. The sequence continues at coordinate 50,698 of BMAV01024821.1, forward strand.
AAGATTGTCTTTGCATAATGTTAAGGAATAGGACTGTCAATCAGGAAGCTTTAAGGTAGAAGAGTAATCCAACATCAGTGTTATATTTTTGACTTCATTATTCTATGCAGAACAGCTTATTTTATTATACTACTTCTCATTTCTATTTCAGTTGATTCACTTTCTCTCTCTCAGGTACAAAAATGTATTCCTTACTTCATCCTTTATAATTCTTGCTAAAATTTTCACTTTAAGTATTAAATGAGTGATGGTTATTTATGGATTTTTTCAAAATGTGGTGTTATATATAGATACCAGAGTTATAAATTTTCTTGTATGAAAAATTTTCTATCTGAAAATATGTTGTAGGAATAGTTTAGGCATTTTTACATGCGGTAAAGATATCTTTAATCAGTTAGAAATGAACAGCCTAAAATTATCTGAGTAATCTTGGAATTATTTTTTTAATTCTGACTTTCTTACTAAAATTTTAAGCAAATTCAGAATTTTTTCTTAAGGAAATGTAGATTAATTTGATACTTTTAATTAGTCTGAAATATGTAACTGAATATGATATAAGTTCGATAATCTTTGATTATTATTAAATTATAAAATCTTTTTTGTAGGTATGGGTTAATGAAAAGCTTTCTCCAGAATTGCTGCAATATGAAGGTGAATTGGTAGATTGTATGTTAGATCAAATTCAGTACATGGAAACAAGTTTACAGAAAATTCAGAAGGAAGATTTTCGTATTGTTTTTCATAAAATGGAGGTAAATAAAAGAATTATTCTTGAATATTTTATGATTTTTTAAAAATTAAAAGAAGTATTTTAAATTTAGTATTTATTAAAGAAAGTTATATGTTGGTTTTCTTCATGCTTTCAAAATATTGCCAACATTTAAAAATTTTAGAAGAAAAGGACTTAGTACTTTTCTGCTAGGCAAGGAATTTCTAAATATAGCTTATATTTCATTCTTAAGAATGTTATTTAAATGATTTCATGATTAATATGTTATAACTTTTAATGTGGTTGACTAACTGAAGAGCGTAGAAATTGTGAGCTAATTTTTGGTGAATGGCATTAGAAAAAGCCTTAATAATAAATATGATTTTAAAAAAATTGATTTGTACATGTTCCAAAAGGTAATATTTCAGGTATCTTTAGAAAAAAAAATTATTTCAGATAAATGGATTTTTGTAAAATTTATATGTACTTTGAATATATAAGGAAACTAAAAAAAAAGAAGGTAAAGACCTTTGATGCCCTCACCTTTTTTTTACTGTAAGAGTGAAAAAACCACTCTCGAAACAACAAATATATGTTCTGTAAGAAAGTGCATTAGGTAATTATGTATTATACCATCGACTAAATTTATAAAATAAAAAATACCACCCAAGTGCAACACCAATGTTGTTGGTGCATGCTCGAAAATAATCGTTTTTATAGGTTGTACCGTTTTTACACATGTTCAAACACAATAATGTTAGTCACACATGCTCAAAAATAATAACATTGTTTATAATTTATAAATTCTTTATTCTTTCTTTTATTTTGCTGTGAAAAAGGAGTATGATTTGGGACTTATTTTCTACCAAATGGAGCACAGTGGAGTATTCCCAGAAATATGGTCTAATACATAAGTATACGAAAGACTATGCTAACCTATGCAACAACGACACTTTTTTGCTACATCTGCAGTTTCTTAAAAACAACAAAAACAGGTGATGAGTTTGGAAAGATTGTTCTTGATTACACAAATTAAAGATAGCTATTGAATAGAAGTGAATGAGAAGGACTTCATGTTTCATTAGGAAAAGTGCTGCTTCATGTATTTGTAACTTCTCATTACAATTTGTTGAAACTTGGTTAGAATGACATATCTTACCTGCCATATTCACTATATACACATTATTCAACTTTTCACTTATAAAAAATATTTTCAAAATATTTAATAGCAATAAAGCTTTTAACTCTAAGTTTATATTAAAAATCATTGAAATCACCAATTTGTACCATCTTTTAAGAAACTTTGAAGTGTTTAATTGAATAATTCACAACGCAAATGAAAATTAAAAAAATAAATTAGCCACCAAACACATCACCATGTAGCCAACAATCTAAAGAAAATTAACACATCACCATGTAGCCAACAATCTAAAGAAAATTTCAAAAAAGCACGCTTTTGCTGCAAGAGCTATTTTGTCTACACCGTAATGCTCACACTGCAACTCATATGACCGCTGATAATGTTCCCAGGTCTGGGGAAAAGGACCCCTAATCGGAAGGTGGGCAAGTTGACCAGTCGGAGACGTGGGCAATTATCCAACCTTTTCACCGATATGACACAAGTCACGTGGTGTCCCCGCTCCCCCATTTTTCCTCCTCCGGCTTACTCCTTACCATGGCAAGGATTCGGGGGGAAGGCTACTTCCATTCGCTTTTTTACTGTTACGCAAAACTGGGCAATTTTCTGATTCACTCTCGATTCACTTCAAAAATTTCTGGAAAAATGGAATCTTCAATTAAAATTTAATGATGGCAAACCAGTGGCACGCGACACAATAGTTTGGGCACACCACCGATCAAAATGGTTTGCATTTTAATTCAGAATAACAAAGTTCACTATGAAGTATTACGAACAAACGTGAGTGATTGGTCGCAGGTTTCAGCCAGATTTTCTCAGTTCAAAGAATTATTGGAAACACTCAAGATTTTATGTACCCTGATGTGACTTCATTTAATAAATTGAATTCGTTCCGATTCAGTTAGTTGTAAATTGAAAAATTTGAAACGCAGCTGATTGATTTCCAGTCTAGTTCAATATGGATTCAAAAATTTGTTGAAAAAAAAAAGAAAGTTGGAATTGATTGAAATAGAAATATTATACAGCAAAATGAGTAATGAAATTTTGGAAATGTGGAATTCGATTCCAGGTACATTTAGCTGTTTGAAGAAACCATGTATCATGCTAATTTAATCATATTTTCATCTACCTATGCCTACGAGTCATTTTTTTCTGAGATAAATAACATTAAAGACTCATTTAGAAACCATTTGGCAGATGACTTCAACTTGCATTCTGCTTAAAGTAACATCTTCAATCCTAATACAGGTTATTTGTCATCTAATCAGCCGCAACAGAAGTCACACTAATGTTACTTTAATTTGAATGACACATATAAATAAAGCATTTACTACTATACAGTACAAAATGTATTTTTTCGTTGTAAATAAAGAGTTTTGAGTTGTTAGTATGTAGTTTTTTTATTTCTCAATAATCACAAGTCAAAATTATTTGAGGGCATGTCTATACCTCACTAAACATTTCTTAAAGAAAAAGGGCACGTTGATCCAAAAAGGTTCGCCACCCCTGGTGTATACCATATTTATAAATCGATTTTAAGATGCACTCCAAATTCTCAACACACTTTTGTGAAAAAATAAAGTAAAAAGTTTGTCAATATCTGCTGTTTGCAAAATTTAAAAAAAAAAAAATGAAACAAGAACTATTAAGAAGTGAATAATTAATTTATCTTACCAGCATTAAAAACTTTAAATCACATACATGTACCATTAATTCCTCTGTCAGTATCATCTTCAATTTCATTCTTCCAATAAATTTTTTTGTCTTCGGCTCTAAGTGGCACCTGATTTTCAACAGCATTGACATTGGGGGGAGGGGGATTGCAGCTTAGATTCAAATAAATATGGTTAATTTATTGTTTTAATTTAAATATATACTGCTTTAAAATTTACTTAACTATTACTTTCCAGATTGTACAATATTTTAGAAAACAAAATATAAACATTGTTTAGATATAATTTAATTTTATGATTGATCTCTCTTTTTGTATCATTAAGTAAAATGTCCTTTTTTCGAAAGGAGGGCACATTTTTCTTTTCTTTTACATATTTTTCCCAACTTGATATCACCTTGTCTTGTTCAAAAAAAAATTTTTTTTGTTACAATAGCTTTTGTTTACTTTAGTAGAAAATGTTTATGGCAAACCCATTGACATAATTAGGTTGAAAATATGCTGCACTTTATGCCAGTTTTAAACATTGACCTTAATATGTATGGTCTAGAAAATAAACCCCATGTAAAAGTTTTTTTTTCCCCTTTCTGTACATTACTTCTATTAAAATGTTATTTTATTGCAATTGGATTGATTTATCAATTTTGATAAATATTTTATTACTGTAGCATTTGAAATTTCATATTATGAGGTGTATTACTGTGTTATATTTTAATTACTAAAGTCCTTTACACTATTAAAAGTAGAGGTTAAGTCAAATTATTTCTTGATAATATTATCATTCTTCACTTCTATTAATGCTTATTTAAAAATGGCAATTGCTAGTTTAAAAAGAAGTACCTTTTATTTCCTGTCGTTTAGGCTGTATTTTAAGTCCAGGTTTAATATTATTTATAAATGAACCATGTGTGTTAATGGTTATTTGAAAAGGGTGCTTTTCCATTAAGAAAAAACATGAACTTTTAAAAACATAATTATTTGCAGCCTTTATTTTTGAATGGCAGTAATCTCTCTATCAAAAATCAATTTTAAATAAAATGAATTAGTATTTCTCAGGAAACAAAACAAAAATCCCCCGCCCCTTTTTTGGGGGAGGGGGAATTATTATTTGGATTATTTAATACAGAGAATTTTTCAACAATGCAATATCATTTAGAAGCTGAATTAATGATAAAGTGTATCTTTTAAAATTCCTTTCTAGTTAATTAGTGGCTTTTTTCCCCCATCTGTGTATATTGTTTTTTCAAATGAAGCAATTTAAAATTTTGAATTATGTATTTAAATTTTTATGTTGTTTCTCCCATTAAATTAATTTATTGTTACAAATATTTCTTGAGGCTGATATCAATGTTTTGTACTAACTTTTATTTCTTTTCTTTTGGTTCAATTAACTATTCATTCAACACACTTCTAGTCTTATGAACCATGTACATTACATATTGTTGCAACATAAGGTTCTGATGCATAAAAATTTATTGCTTAATATGAACATAATTTGTGTGTGAAAAATAATAAAATTTGCTAATTTTATCGAGAAATATTGTTTCTTAATTTAAAACTTAACTTTTTAAAAAGTTAGGAAGGAAATATGTTAGGAATATACAAATAGTTCAAATGTAACTACAGCCACATGTCTCATTTATTGTTATGTAATTAAAAAGAATCCTTTTTTTTTCAGTTGGATCGAATAAAATATGTTTTAAGCAGCTATTTGAGAATACGTTTAGAAAAGGTAAAGTAAATATATTAATTACTTTTAAATAATGTATTTGATTTTTCTGTTGAAGAATAGTTTGTGTAAAATGTTAATTTAATTAGACTTTTTTAATTATTATTGTTGAAATGAATTTATTTTAATCTAATTGTCTATCTATATGCAGAGTTTGCATATTTTTTCGTTCTTTCAGATTATTATTTAAAATTATAAATTGCTTCTTTTTATATAAACTTTTTTTGTTATTTATATTGAAATAAGTAATAAAAATTGAATTTGAGCATATAAATATTAAAATCAGTATATTTAAATGAGTCATTGAAGCTAGTTACCTGAAATATATGTATACAGTGCTGTTATGTTTTGAAGTAATTTATTCTAGGTATTATCCCAAGATTTTGAAATAAATAGTATGCTTCTAGAACTACAACCATTTAAGCTCATTAAGTCATTTCTTTCAAATAAAAAGTATTCCAATCTATGCTGAAGTCTAATTATTTTTTGGTATGTTTATCTCTTTTAAAAAAAAAATTTTGAAGCTGTCATTTTTATACCTGGCATGTAACGTATCCCCTTAAATTTCGATCTTATTTTTTGTGTTAAAAGTGCACATTATACTCTGGATTTTAGGGGTATATGTTAAATATGTTTCTCAGATTCCTTTTACAAACAGTATAATGGTTAATTAACTAAAAATAATAAATGAAAAATATGGTTTAATAAGAAAAATAAAGAAGTAGAATATTTATATATATATATATACGTAGACAAAAATAGTAATAATAATTGACTAGTTTCATAAAAATATTATTTCTTTATCTTAAGTAGTTGTAAGATGTTTGCAGTGATACACAAAAACTGTTGTTTAAATGTGTTTTTTATGTAATTTTTTGTGTATTAATAAATGTGTATTCCAATCATATAAACGTAGCGAAAAATATAAGGAAACTTTCTCTCTAAAAGGAGTGAGTCATCGGTGTTATTTTAATTAAAAAGATGACTAAAGTGGTAGACCTTTAATAGTTGTTACTTGGTGAAATTTCTTCTATGAGGTTTTGTTAATTAGAATTGCATAGTTGTTGAAACAAAACTTGTTTGCTTCATACAAAGATTATCTTTATTTCTGAGTTGCTATTTTTTAAATTCTTATAATGGAACTTTATACATCCTTACACGATATAATTTTTTTGTACTTATATTCACTTTTTTTAAAAAAAACTTACATAAATAGATTTGAAACTTTTTATGTATTGTTATAAATAATTCATTTAATGATTTTTGGGAAATTTATATAGAATTCTTACTGTAAGTGAAAGATTACTTTTTTACTAAAATGATGCTTGTGAAAGTAATCAATGTAAAGTAAACGTACAAAATTTTTATACTTGTATTTTTTTCTCAAAAATTAATTTAAAGAATTTTTTGTTTTATCAATAGATTGAAAAATTTGGTCCTGATTTACTTCATCAGGAAAGCCAGGAGCAAAGTGTGATGGATTTGATGTCAGACGAGGAAAGGGCATTTGCTCATAAGTAATTTCTTTAAAGCTACTGTGTATAATTATTTGCTGTCTTTTTTTAAAAACACTTGTCATCATAAATTTTATTTTTAATATGCAATTGTATAATACGATTTCTTTAAAACTATGTTATTTTCTTGCAATAAATATGAAGAAAAGATATATTTTACTTTTGAAAATGAAACTTAGCTATTGTTAGGAAACCTGCATTTTCATGTTTTGTCTTAGTTCCCTTCATATTTATTTTAAAAACAAAATTTTGTTTTTGAAAAAAAAAAAATAATAATAATTTAAACATTTTATTGCTAACATTTAAAGACAGAAGCTAACAAAATTTTTAAAAAGTTTTTTATAAAATTTTTTATTTTTTTTTTTTTTAAATTTTTAATGATAAAAAATATTATTTCATGTAAAAGCTGCAATGGAAATAATCTGCAACAATACCTTAATTATAATAATGTTTATGTGTTTATTTTTTTTAACAAAATGACTATTTCTGCTTTTAATTTTAAAAAAAATCCCATGTTCTATATATATGTCTTAAAGTCATCCACACATACAAATATGGATTTTCTAATGAATAAGTTCTGATAAATTGTTACTTTTTTTATAAATTGGAAATTTATATTGGTCGCAGAATTTATACGTAACTATTCATTAATTCTAAAAAATGATTATCTGACCAAGCTGCATATTTAAAAGATTTTAATTTTGGTAGGATTTATTTTAACTAAAGTTCCTATTTTAAAAAATCTGGATTTTCCCCTCCTCCTTTTGTTGATAAATAAATGGAATTGCTGTTTTTTGTTGCATTTAAATTTTAGGATCTCAGAGGAAATTTTATCAAACAACTTTATTTTCAGACCTTTTTGTAGTCATAGAGTGGACATAGTCACAAATTTCGTGGCTGGCTTTGTTTCTCTCGGGTTCTGGGTTCAAGTTCTGGGTCCACTGCCGTATAGGGGAGCTGATACAAGTTAAATTTACTTGGCATAAAGCCTTTTTGTTGGTTAGATCTAGAAGTTTAAAGAATGGTGTATCTACTCGAATGTCATTCTTGTCACAAAGTTACAGTCAATAGTTCTCATGTAGCTTACACTGATTAAAAAAAATAGAATCGACCATATTTTCTTTTTCTTTCATAATATCTTTAATGTTACTATAAATAGAATTCATGTAGTTAAAATTAGTCGTAAGAGCTAGTGTTTTCTGTTTGCTTAATTGTGTTGTTAGCATATGTGGAAAATCTTTTATGATTCAATTTTGATTTTTGTCTGTATAATGCTGTTTTGGTAAAATTTTTGCCTTTAAGGTTCATTGTTAAGAAAACAATTAGGATGAATTATTCAAAATTAAAGCTTGAAAAAATAGGAGATCCTTCTCCAATCATACCCATTTCTATACTTTTCATTTTCTATATTTATATTTTCTGGGGTCCTAATTTGATATCATGGGGCACACGGCAATAACATTACAATATGGTTACCTTGATATCTTTATAGTTTGGTAATGTGGTTTCCATGGGAATAATGTATATTAGAGTTAACTTTTATTGGTTTTTTCCCGTGGTAACCCTATTAATATCAGATGATTATAATTTGATTTATTTAAAAATTTAACCATTTTCAATTGCATTTGTTCTTAAAGCCATTTGCTTCAGTCTTCTGTTGTTTTTTGTGCTATTTTCGAATATAGATATTTCTAATATCATGGGTGAGTATCAGGATATTTTTTTGAAAAATATGAGGGCTGTGCTTTTAATTTTTGTGCATTTCCACCTTATTTTATTTTTAAAGAATGCATTTTTAAACGTTCAGAATTCGATGAAGTTCATTTAAGGAACTTGCAGTTTTTGGAATATTGCGTTATAAGCACTTATTAATTGTGAATTTTAATATAATTTATGTAATTATTTTATTTATAGCAATTAATTTTTTATTTTATTATTAAATTATATGAATATTTTATATAATTACTGTTAAATTATATTAAGATTTTTAATACATACTACATAATATTACTGTTAGTAAATATAACTTTTTATTATCTTACATTGATATTCATTATTGATTGATCTTGGTTATTCTCAATCTATTTCTATGTTCTTCATTTGAAATAGAGTTCACTATATTTCAAAACAGTTAAATTATTTTCCTGACGATTATATAGTTACTGCTAGGCCGCCATCTTGTATTCCATTCCAACGACAATATGCGCTGCTTGACGCGTTGCCCCATGATATCAAACTAGTTTCTAGTATATTAAATTATCTCTTCAGAATTGTTGATTAAACTTTTTGAAATATTGATTTTGATCTGAAATAATTTGACTTCACTGTGTAATATCTGTTTAGACAAATAATACTATTGACTATATTCTTTTTTAACTAGCTTTGAATTTTCTTCATGTTTGGTCTGATAGATATTTTAAAGAAATTGGTTTAAATGTAATTAGTACTGAAGCTATTTAACAGTTATATTTCTTTATTAACACTAAAAATACCATAACCGATCAAAAGACTAGTTTTGCTATGGTAGAAATAACTATGTATTAAGTATTGGAATGTTGTACCTCGCAAGTGAGCACTGATACCATTGGTATCAGTGTTCTCATCCTGATGGCTCTCTGGCTCACGGTTTTACAAGACAGGATCAAACTCTTCTAGCCCGCTTTCGAAGTGGCCATATCAAAACAATGAAATTTTCCGAAAGATGCAATAGCTTTGAGATGTGCACGAACTGTTCTTCTGAGCCGGCCTCGCCTGCTCACATCCTTGAATGCCTAGGACTCACCAAGCAGGATTTAGAAGACGATTCCTTGCTGGTGTTAGACTTTCTGAAAGTGTACGATGTCATGAACCTGGTCTAGCACTGCTGACCAATGGGGGCATGCAACAACAACAATGTTGTTTCATGTACTTCTTGAAAGGAAGGAAGGAAAGTAGCTGGAGCCTGAGACAGGTTGGACTTCTAGATGTACACCTGTTGATGGCCATAGCCTTGAGCACCATACAGGTGACAGTAGGATTTTTAGCTTGGTTTCACCCCAATTTAGAGGGAGTACATCCTCGGAGGGATAGGTTCAGGGGCCTCCTACCTATCTTTCACCAACTTCGTGAGAGAACTTGCAGCTCAACAGCTATTTAGAGTACCCCCATGCCACAAAGGCACTATACATTTAGAACATCCTTGTCTTCTTCGGGATTCTTACCCAGGCCTTACAGCATAGCAGTCAGCATTGCTAACCACTATACCGGATGGCGACAAGTGTTGGAATGTTTGGTGTTAATAATGTAAACTGTGTTTTTTTAATTTTTAACTCCCATTAATGGTTAGGTTACAAAATTTTTTTTTTCTTCCCATTTTAGATTCACAACAAGTATTAAGAATTACCTTAATGACGTAGCCTTAAAAAATATGCCAAGTAATATGCGGTCAATAAAACTGGAAGATATCTGTGAGTTATACTTTGAAGAGATTTTAAATTGTTTCTAATATATATTAAGTTTCATTAGTATTTAATGAGTTTATTTTTTTACAAAATTATCATAAACTTCTATAAAATGTTTATAGACTCCTAATTATGCATAATTGTACTGTGTAATATCTATTAAAACTTAAATTCAACTATGTAAAAAAAAAGCTAGTTAGAATTTTTATTTTTCTTATTATGATTAATAAGTGTACGATTGTATTGTATTTTATATATTGTACTATCATTATCAAAATTATTTTAAATAATTACATGAGATTTTGAGATATTAGGTTTTTAGAGTTTAATTTAATGTTATTATAAATAACAATATTGTTACTCAAGTATTTCGAGTTTTTCACTTAATTCTTTTTTAAACTAATAGAAAGTAAGGTATTTTCAAATTATCTACTTTTTTTTATCTCAGTATTTGTTGTGTTTTTAACATTTTCTGAGCATATACATATGACGATAACTAAGCACATGCATGTATGTATAACACATGCTTCATACACTTTACATATTGCTGCCATTTCATTGAACTGTGTTTTTTTTTCAAGTGAATTCTTTCAGTCATAATTAATTGAGTCTAGGGCAGGAGTCGCTAAACTTTCCAGAGAGAAGGGATCATTAGTAAAAGAAACAAGATTACTAGGCTAACAAAGAGCCATTTATATGCTTATGCAGGATTAAGAGGGGGGACTTCCAGTTGTGGTCACGATCAAGATTGTTGTGGCCCAATTAAGATTTTTTAAAATAACAATTAAGTAAAGTTTTGCATAAAGTGATATTTTCCATTCCTTCAAAAACTAAAAACCATTGCAGATATTTTTTTATTTCTTCTATGATTCAATATATCAACAATCGTTGTCAGAATATAATGTTGGGAATTAAACTTTCCAGTTCTATGAAAATTTTTTCATTCCAATAATACCTAGAGCTTTATTCTGGAATTTTGTGTACACTAATAATTAAATTCCATATAAAAGTCATTTCAATACTTTTTTATTAACCCTTAAGCATACCTTTTTGTCACTTCTGTTGAGTATTTAATTGCATCTTCTGTCTACTTCTAAATGCTCACGAATGAAAATAAGCTGACATTGTAGGAAATTATTTTAAGGAGTGTCTTCTCATATCAAGATTTTTTCCAATGAATTGGGTTATTACTGCTTTGGAACTAATTCTAATATTTTTGCTGTTTATGAATATGCTGTCAATAAAAAGTATTTTAATACAGAAGTAACTGTCTTAAGCCAATTTAATGTTAAAAGGTGTGTGTAATTGCAGGTAAATTTTTTCTGTAATTAATTATGAAGGAAAATATGAAAGGGAAGTAATAACTTTTAGTAGATAATTATTTTTTAATAATACAATCAAAGAACCACAACCTTCTATGCAAATGACCCCTGGTCTAAGGACTCAACTGATGTGGAAAGAAGCAAAAGAGAAAATAAAACTAGCAAATAAATGTCAATTCATCAAGAGAATAAGAAAGTACCTAATCTGTAAAAGTTCTTTTATTTTTGAATTTATTTTTTTAAAAAAGATATCTTCTTAAATTTTTTAATTCATTGAAAAATGTTTTCCTTCATCTAAATCATCATTTTCTATAAAATCTCCATGTTTCCTTTTCAGAAATAAATATAGTTTCTAATTTAATTTTTAAAAAGAGAGCAGTTGTAATTAAATCAGTACTCTATATTTTTTTAAAAAAATCCTTTTTTTAAAAAAATTTTTCTAGAAAAAGTAATCATTTTCTTATAAATAAAATTTTTGTAAAAGTATTTATATTTGTCAAGATATTAAAAAAATGCCCGTGGTATATTGTCATAAAAAATTACCAATCTTATTATTTTCAATTTAATATAAAATTAATTATGATGCAAGAAAAGGATTTTTTTGGTTGTATAATCTATATTGAAATTATATATAATCTTCATTTTAACTTTTGATTTAAATGAAAGGGAATAAATTATTAAATCTTTTGGGGAATGCATTTTCTTTATACTTATTAAAATTGCATGTACAGATTTCGAAGATATAAAAATTATGTAATTGTTAACTATCAAAATTAATGAAAAGTTTAAATAGTAAAATATAAATAATAGATTAAAAAAAAATTTTGATCTATGTTTAACAGTACATGTAACCTTTTCTTTAGTCTAGTGTTTCCAGAATTATATTGATATGGGTTTACTTTATTAAAATTAAATAGGCTTGAATGTTTAACAATTTGAGTAGAAAAGGTTGAATTGGATTTATTTAAATAAATTTCTTTATAAGTATCTTTATCTATGTTTTATTAAGTGTTTAAAATGTTGGTATTTATTTTAAATCTAATATAATGCTATCTATTGATAGTAAAAAAAAAATGTTTATTTTTAAAAGATCAATTATGTCACTAAACATTCAAATTTTATGAAAATTATGTTTATGAAAATGTTTTTTATAGGCTGCAAACCTCAGATGGATAAATCTGTATTTATAAAAGTTAAAACTGATGTTCCAGGAGTTACTATAGAAAGCTTTTCTGAATATGGGTAATATATATTTCATATAATTTACCTCTTACACATACTCCATTTTACAAATATGTTTTTATATTCTGTTTATTTAAAAGCAATTTTTTTAAGGTTTTATGGGACACTGTCCCCATTTTTTAAATTTCCACTGCAATCTTAATGGTTGCTTTTGTTAAAAAAGTTATAAAATAAAATATTTGTATTTTTTTTTATATATATATAGTTAGAGTTGATGAATATTATCATTTCATATGGAAAAATTTCATATTTAAGGACTTAAGTGTTTTTTAATATTATTGAACATAATTTCAGCATTTTATGAAACAATATTTTTTTAAACTTTTGCTCTTTCAGGTTTTGAATGTTGTACTTATATAAATTTGTTGGGGGTTTTTCTGTAAATCAAATCAACTGTTAGTAATATAATGAATTGTTTTTATCTTGTGATGTTTGTGCAATTATTTATTCTGTATTAATTTTAAAATAAGTAACCACTCATAACATTTTTAAATGTTTCTTTTTTCAGAGAGGAAGAAATCGTTGATTTAACTGCTGGTTCTCAACATATCCTTCGATACAAACCAATTGCACCTTTATTGAAAAATGGTTCTGTGCAATTAATATGAGCTGAAAACATTTTTGTATGTTCCATTGAAATATCTTTTAATAATTAGCAATGAATAACTGTTAATATAAACTCCTGCTCCTCATTGTTTGATGATTATGTAAATATGGTAGATTGTTTACAAAATAAAATATTTATGCCTTTTTTGATCATTTTGATGAAAATATTTTTGTATATAAAATGAACTTTTTTGGGAAATAAATTTGTAGTAATTTTATTGCTTTTTCAATTTTTGTAAAAAAACAAAACATCTGAACACTCTTTCTAAACATAGATTTATTTTAAGAGAATAACATTTATTTATTTAAAATAAACATTAAGTTCAAATTCAGTTTGGAATTTTGGTTTCATCTTTGAAACATTTCATCAAAAAAGTCTTGTGTGTAATTAATGATTTTACTGCAAGTTTGTATCAAATAAGCATTCAATTTGTGTGGCTTGATGGAGAAATATTGAGAAAGAGGTGAAAATTCCCATCTACATCTTCTTTTTTTAATTTTTGACATCTATATCTTAATTTTTGAAATCCTATAGTTTTCAGCTCTTACCTGCACTAACATCATCTTAGTTAAAAAAGAAAGGGTCCTTTAAAGATTATGTAAAATATATGTTCATCTCTTTTTCTTTTTGTGTTTTATTGGAAATGCACATATTTTTTGTTATAAAAATTCAAATCTATAACTGGAATTCTTCAAAAATATTTGAACAAATATATTTAAACTTGGGATTAACATACTTGATTGAAATCATAAAATATAACAGTTTACTTGGGATTCTTGATTATCTGGATTAACTTGTTTTACTACTAATTTTCTCATGAGTTACATTTGCAATTATCTTATATTTCTGCTCTCTAAAAAGATGGAATTTTGCATGTATTTTTTTAAAAAAACTTGCATTTATTTTGGCACAAGAATGCTGCATATTATTATTAATATTTGAAATGTTTTGTGTTTAAAAAAATGCTAGGAATCATTCATTGATAATAAACATATTAGACAATTTTTATACTATTAAATTAAACTGTAAAACTTAAAGCAAAAAAAATTAAGTTTGTAATTTTGCTTTAAATACATTTATCAAAGATAGAGCTGTAATGTCTTTTTACCAACAAAATTATGTTTGATGATAATGTTAAATGGAATGTTATATACATAAATTTATATATAAAAATTAGTATATTATTCCTGAAAATGTTTAAAATTCATTTAAGAGAATATAGATCTCATAAAAAAATTTTCTTTTTTGGAAATGAATTAATCTATTACAGTTATAATTTGTGGTTGCCTTTTGAGATATTAAATAGCGATATGAATTTTATTTAGTTTGAGAACTGTAGAACTTTTTTTTGTAGGTGTCTTCTTTATTTTACAATAACTCTGAGTGTAAGAATTTTGAAATTAATTTGCATAAATCACAGTTAAACTATTAAAAACTAAAGAAAACCCCATGAAAATGTAATTTTTTAAGTATATGAGAGGCCTTATATTTTAAATTACAAACAATATAGTTTGGGATTTTTCAATAATTCTATTTAGGCTTGGAGTCCTGATGTTGGCGAAGTGTAGGAAGTAAGGAAATGTAATGCAGGTTCAGTTGTCCTTTGACCTTGATTCAAAATTCCTTGTCGTCAAATGACCTTGATTCCTCAGGTTGTTACTATGTGCAACATTAATAAATATGATTGATTATCCCAGTTTTTATTTTGAAAATAAAATTGGATTTTTTCTAAATATTCAATTTAGTTGTATTTATGAGACAAAAAAAAAATGGATGTAATTCACCTAAAGGTTATTGAAATTCAGGGGTACCATCCGTAAGGCAAAACTCCAGAAAACCATAATGTTTTTTTTTTAAAGAATGGTTCACTTTTTTGTTTATTGATTATTACCTAAACAAATTACTTTAGAACAAGAGTGTCAAACTCAAAGGCCAACTTGGGCTAAACAAAAGTTTTAACTTAAGGTGATTTGCAAAAAAATCAATATTTATAGAAATGTAAGCTCATTTCAAATAATACATTATAATATAAATATAAAAAGAACAAGAACAATTTCATGTTTACGTCCTGACACTTGACATGTCTTCGCTACTATCTTTCCTATTTCTGGAGAAATTTTCATATTTTATTATATATTATTGTGTGCCGATATACTGGCTGGATCGCGAAAATGTTTGTTGTGGCCACGAGTTTGACACCCCTGCTTTAGAAGCCCTAAATTTTTTTATTGTCAACTCTACCCAATCTTCCTTACTGAAGGAATAAATGTCTATAAAGTAATCAGGGCGAACTATACCAATTTATTGTACATTATACCATTTCTTGAAACTAATTAAAATATTTGATGCAATTCAATTTCAAAATGAAAATAAAACTGTTTTTTTTTTTTTTTTTTTGACATAAAAGGTTTGGTATGAAACATGTTCAACCCTTTTTCAGACTATATTTTGAAAGGAATGGAAACAATAAAGAATTACAAATCAAGGCAAAACTATTGCAATACCAAAATCGTTCGATTCTAAAACATACCAAGAAAGAAGTCAGATTTAAAAAAAAACTAATTAAATGCATCCAGGCAAAAATGGTGCCTTCACAATTGCTTTAAAATTCTGAAAAATGTCATTCCTTTTTTCAATTCCTACTATTAGTTCATTCTCTCCCTATATATATTTATTTATATATATATATGTATATATATCTTGTTCAAATTTACAATCGTTAGTAAAATACTTTTTATTCGTCCATTCAAGTTCGAATGCATTTTTTTAAACTTGTAGTGCATGATGTTGCTAATACAGTTTTTTAAAATATTAATTCATTAATTAAATTAAAAAATGAACAAATAGTAACAAACAAAAATAATAGTCCAACAGCATATATAAAATGAAAAATCGCCCATTGTGTCCCAGTAGCGCAATGGATAGCGCGTTGAACTTCTAATCCAAAGGTCGTGGGTTCAAATCCCACCTGGGATGGCCTAATTTCTGAGAATGAGATTTCTTTTTTACTATACTATTGTATTAGAATAATTAAAATTTAATTAATGAATAAATAGCAACAAACAAAAGAAAAAATAGTTCAACAGCATATATAAAATGGAAAATTGCAAGGAAAATCGCTTTCTATTTTTCACTTAATATTGTGATTCTGTCATATGTATATACATATTTATATTAATTGTAACTATTTAATAAAAAATAAAATAAAATTGTTCTTTGTTGACCTAAGTAGGAATTGACTTAATTTTGTTTTATATAGCTTGTTTAAATTATTTCCTCCAATTCTCAGTTTTATATAAATTAGTGTATAAATCAATAGGTAAAGACATGCTTAATTTTTTTTCAATGCAAGTTTTACTTGTCCAATATATCCTAAAGAAGTATTTCATTGCTAAGGTACAGTGATAAGTAATTGGACACCCCTGAAAATGAAGTAATCTGCTTTCCTGCAACATGTCATACCTGTCACCAGTATATATTATGTTGGAAATAATATTGCATCACACATTCATTAAAAAAACAACAGCAGTTCTCTTCACACGCAGCAGAGCCCCTCCCTTCACATTCTGTGGCATGGAACTTTAGTGGTCACCTTATACCAAATATCTTGGAGAAAGATTGTAAACTCACTTCGAAGACACACACGATAAAATCAAGAATAACATAAGCAAACTCCTTCCTTTATCATTCAGAAGTCTGCTAATGAAATGCTTCTCTGTGTTTGTTTTCCGGCCCATCCTTGTGGCCGCGGTAGCCGAGTGGTATAGGTATGGGATCGTGGCTTGCCTTGTCACGAGTTCGAGCCCAGTACCACTAAAGACCCACCGTGTAGGGCAGCGATGTTAAATCTGCCGAGAGCTGAAACGTCCTCCCGTTGGTGTGGTGTGGTAGTTAGGAGAGGGGGTGCCAGCACAGGTGTCTTCCACGTCACTTCACCATGGTTCAAAATTACGTGGTCCGTCGCCAAAAGCCCTCGTGTAGCTGAACAGTGCGACGTTAATATTCAATCAAATCGGCCCATCCTTTCAAATGGTCCAATATGGGGCCCTTATTAACCCTTTAATCAACTGGTACTCAATTATCTGGGTGTTAACTAAAGCAATATGCTACTTGAGAAACAAAAAACTTTTAAAACCAGCGATTACTCCCACCTTTTGTACCTATATCCAGAACTTAGCAATTAAATTTTTCAATGGTATTCCAGATACTCTAGTAATTCAAATTTATTAAAACTTGCAAGTTACAACATTGAGAATCCAACATTAAAAGATTGAGACAAATTCTATTAGTGTTATTCACCTCCACGAAGGATTCCAAGCAAATTCACATTTTGTTAAATTCTAAACATTTTATTTTCTTTAATTTTAGACCTCATGCATTACTGCCAGATCACTTTTACGTTTTCTTTACCACATCACGGTAAACTTTCTGTGCCTCACTCTTGCCTCTTATCTCTCCTAAGATCTCTACTAACAAAGGTCTAATTCTAGTTACATTTCAGATTTGGGTTTGAGAATCCTCAGGACTTATGCGCTGGTTGATCTTGTTGCTGTTGCAGTCATTCCCATGCACGATGGCATATTTGGAACCGATTTCAAAAAAGGTGTAATAATCGACCATATCGCAGAAACAAATGAAGCATGCGTGATATTGCCAATGATCTGAAGTTCTCGAAATCAACTATCGCCTAAAAGATTCACAAGGGAAAAGTGAGTGATGACATTCGGAATAAGGCCCGACACGGTAAATCCATGATACTGGGCGCTCGAGAACGAAGGGCGATGTCCAGAACTATCCGGAAGAACTGCACCTTACCGATGACTCACATCCACCGCTAGCTTCGACAGGTATCCGGAACTACTGTTTAGGAAAGGGGGGGGGGGGGTGTAATATCATCCGTGAAAAAAAGGCATCTGTTTGGTTGTAGCTGTTTACAAGTCCAACATCGTGGTGCAAAGTTCGGGGCCATTAACCGCAAAACAGTGGAAACAAATTTTCTGACAAGATGAAACGTGACCAACTCTCATTCGATCGGATGGAAGGATCTGGGTTAGCATTTGTATACAGAACATCTATCGAAATGTGTTGAATAAACAGTGAAGTTTGTCAGAAATAATACTACGTTCTGGGGGTGTTTCTCTTTGTACGGCAAGGAAACCCTGGTCGCAATGTCTTGTACAGTCAACACCGAGACATACTGCACTAATCTGGATGACCATGTGCTTCTTACGTCGTGGCAGTTTTACAGGTGGATCGTTGTTACTTCCATGACGAAAACCCTGGATGTCATGTAGCGAGGTTTCACACCAAGGCTTGGGATAATGATAATAGATCTCAGCGATCGAACTGTTCGACCAGAGTCCGAACCTTTAGACTCCCTTCACACCAAACGATTCCGATTCATTCACCATCAAACTTCTCTGATCGATCAGGATTCTGCTTTGTAATTTCCCACTCAAATAAGCCAAGATTCGCTTCCCGTTTACACACCAACCGAAACCGGTTCAATCCGCCGTCATTCTCATTCTCCCGTGATTCGGTAGGTCAGATTTTCTTCACTCATTCACCAGCAGCTGGGAGCAATTTTTTAAAGAAAAAGTGAATTCAAACAGAGTGTTGATTTTTATTGTTTTTATGTTATTAGTGATTATATATATATATCACATAAAGTTTCTATTAAAGAAACTGATTTCAGATGTTTGAAGATAATGATTTTCTTGTTAGGGTTAGCATGAGTTTATTTTTATGCCAATAGATGGCGCTTATAATTTGGTATTCATAGTATTCTTTTACATTATGTAAACTAACTTTAGTTCTTGTCGCCGAGTATGCAGGCTGTATTTTATTCCTGACAATCTTGCGCAAATAATAAAATCAATTTTTGAATGTATTATTTTATTTAATTTTAGAAATTTGAAAACTAAATTCTTTACTTAATAATACTTTAAAGCAAAATGTGGTTTTTTTGGGGGAGAGGGGGAATATTCTGAAGGATGTTTGAAATAGCTCCAGAGATGAATTTGATAAGAATATATTTAATTTTGGGAGAGAAAATAAATTAAATATTTATAAGAATGCTAAAATAAAATAAAACACAAATAATGTCGATAATTTTAATTTTTTAAAAATATTCCAATAATAATTATTTTATTACTACATAGATCTCAAATTTTGTTATATGAAACAAACAAAATGTATAAATGGCATGTATAAGATTTTTAATTCATTAATGTATTAGAAAACCATTTTTAAATATGTAATCAAAAAAGTAGTTATATGCTACAAAAGAGCTGCAGTATATAACATTTGAAATGCCTTTTAAAAACATTAGATATATTACTTTTAAAAGTAATTGCATTATAATATAATTATAATTCATATTTATTATTTGATACTACTTTTCAGACTATAACTACACTTGATACTAACAGGCAAAATATATAAAAAAAAATAATAAATAAATAAAAACGTTCTTATATTTTTTGTTTTATGTACTTCAATTTGAAAATAAATGAATATAAGGATACAGTTGTGAAATTAATAGTTTAAAACGTTAATCGTCTTAAAACATTAAAAACAGCATCCATGTTCGACAGCAACTGATGGAAGAGTAATTGACCCGTGGCGGTGTGAAGGCAAATCTCGATTCATTCAGAAACGCTGTGAATTGGAAAGATCACTATAGAATCGGAATCGTTTGGTGTGAAGGGAGCCTTAGACCACCTATGGGGCAAATTGGAACGTCGACTGAAAGGGTGCCCACTCGTCTAAAATCGGTTAATGGACTGCCAAGAAAAATGAAAGAAACACTGATTGCCATTAGTAGAATAATTGATGGAAATTATGCCTTGGAGGGTCACCACTGTAATTGCCTTTTGTGGACGCTCCACCAACTATTGATGGTAAATACAACATCATTTTGCTTTTCTTTCTCTCTCTGGTGTACAATTACTTTTTGATAGTGTATATTTTTCAAAATTGAATTTATCATCATTGAAAAAAGGATATGGGTAACGACAGAATTTGCAACAATGCATGAGCAGTAATTAAAACTAGTTTTTTGAAATGGAAGCTTAAGAACCAGCGAAGCATATTCATAAATCTTAAATTTATATTTTGAACAAATATTGAAGAAGGGGAATGAGAGATTGTCTTTAAATCTCTTTTAGGCATACACGGCCAATTGTTGCCAAAAGCTAAAGAACACAAGCTATTATAGTTCACATCCAGAATCAAGCACATATAAATATTCACCGTTGCTTGTCCTTAATGCATTATAGTCTAGTTGTAGGCTTAAAAATATGAAATTTATTAATATGTACTTTTATCTTTCTTCAGAACTAATATGATTTGAGTGGCGATTAAAACTAGATTGAAACCTGTGCTTCATCATACAATTCTTTAAACTTGGCAAGGTTACCAAAGAAATATATGAAACCCAGTCAACTTAATTTAAAAAATGAACAATGTGAATTATCTGTGGCCTTTCCTCAAATGGATAGTTCTTATTAAGGTCGTTAAATCCGTTGGCACAATGTTTTCAATCCTAGGTTATCCCCGCTAAGGCGGCGAAAAATGCTGTCGCTAAATATTGGCGAGATTTTTCGCCAAGGTGGTAACCCTGGGTCAAAGACCCCACAGTCTAGGGGTCGGGGTTCACCCCTAACCTTTTCCACGGCCATCCAGGGAGGGGGGGCTCTACTCTTCCTTCGGTCCCAAAATGCGCTGGGCTCGGCCTTATCCCCCGAATGATCACTCAGTTCGCCGCGTCATTGAAACCCGCATTTTTAACGTTTCTGAAATTCTGCTTCACTCTTATTCAATTTAAGTCGCACTCGTTTCCTCATCTTCACTTTCGTTGTCTTTCGATTCTCTCTTTTTCGTAATAATTGTCTCACCTTCACAACAATTCGTTTGATAAAATCTGGCAGTTTCCAAGCAAGTTTTTCTCTTCCTCTTTTATCCTGCGAATGTTCAGGTCTAAAACTCGAGTGCTAAGGTATAAGTACAATGTTGCTTGAGGCTTTTGAATTCACTTTTTGTTGTAATTTGGCAACTGTCATTCTGCTTAATTTTTTGAGTTTTCTCTTAGGCATTTTTAGCTTTTCTTCTTCAATTTCGTCATCATCTAAGTCTACACGCTCTTTATTAAGGATTATGGGATTAACATCTCCTTTAGCTTTATCTTTTCTCTCATCTACTGGTGTTTCTTCTTTTTCTTCGTATGTCTCATCATCGGCAGAAATTAGCGGTACCTTAGATAAACCCTTTTCTTCCTCAACAGCGACAGATTGTGCTGTAGCATCTGGATCCGCCCTAAGCATTTGGACTTGTTCACTTATAAACACAAGGACCTTCTCGATTGCTTGAGGTACCTCCATGCCTTCATCTGACTTTTCCTGCTCTTTATTTAGCAATTGATTTTGCTCGTTCATTTTTTTTACATTTTCCTTCTGGTAAGCACTTCTGTTTTCATGCTCATTTTATGTTTCTCTTGAACATGTCGCATCTGCTCTTCCACAAGCCACATCTTTCCTTCTTCAATCTCATTTCTTCTTCCAAAGCTATTCTTTCGTTCATTCTTCTTTCTTCTTCCGCCTTTCCTCCACTGCTTTAACTTCCTCCTCAGCCTTGAGTCTGGC
>BMAV01024821.1:73112-86857 GCA_019973955.1 Trichonephila inaurata madagascariensis
CTGGTCTTCTCTTCAGCCTTGAGTCTGGTCTTCTCTTCAGCCTTGAGTCTAGCCTCCATTTCTTCCTTATGCCTTTCTTCTCTTATTCTAGTCTCTCTCTCTCTGTTTTCCGTCTTGCTTCTATTCTCGCGAATTCCAATTCTTGTATTCGCTCCAGGCGGTGTTCTTCTGTTATCTTTCTGAGCTCTTCTATTTTCTTATTCTACTCTTCCACTTACTTTCTTTGTTCTTCTTCCAATCTTTCCTCTATCGTAGTGTACAAAAAATCTTTGACAAATTCTTCGTCTTCCAAATATGCTTTACTTTGTATCAGTTTTTGTTTTAAGTCCTCCGCATTCATACCAGGATCCACTGTTTCTCCCATCTCAACCAAAACCACCACGAGATCCTTTTTTTCAGCGCCTCTGAACATATTTTTCTTTTTCTCTGGTTCTCGAAAGAGAGCGTGTTGTCATATATATTTATTTTCTTCTCTTACTAACTTCTCTCACATCCATCAATACGCACGTAATTAAATCTTGATTAACATAATTCTTGATTAAATACTGCATTTTGATTAAATACTATCAGATAAAAAATTCACTACAATGTTAATGTCGTTTCTCCAAACCATCAATTGAAACACAGTCCCAGAAGAGACTATCTCTTCTTATTACGCCGGACCATGCCCTGTGGTCGCTCTCTCACCGAGAGAATTCCTTTCCCTCCGGTCCAAAACAATTCCACACGTCCACGCTTCCAATACACGGGACTGTCTCCCTCTCTCGACCGCCTCGCTTGCGATCCAACAACGTTCTCCCCGTGGGGTCAAAAAGCCTCTTCCAAAATACATTAACCCTACCAAAGCCACGCCAACATTCCATCTCTCTCGCCAACAGCAGTCTCAGACACCACAGGTATGTTGAAGGAAACCTATCCTCAAAGATCTCATATGGCGTATATTGAAGTTAGAAAAGCCATGCATGCTCAAACATCGTCCTCTTCATACCTAATCGTTACACAAAATTATAATGCACATAACCAACAACCTTGTGTAGTTCTAGAATTTCCCTGATTCATAAACCAAACCCAAACAATCGCATTTATCAACACCATTTGAAATACAATACTTGTATCCTTATCTAACGTTGAGAGCTTCAGTTATATATAAGTTAAATCATCTTAATTTAGAAAATTAATAATATCGTTAACAAACCGAGTGTATTAAATAGAAAGTAAAACTGCATTTGATGCAGATTTTTTCAGACATGATTTATTGTGGTTTTTGATAACCTCTTTCACTTGATCGTGAAATTTCTAAAGGTCAAGATTCATGATAACTTGAATTTCAGAGACAGGCAATGCTCTTTATCTCATAGTGAAGATGGATATAAAAAAGACGCTGTAAACTGATACCATTTCATGACAGTTTATTTTTAACTTTTTTTATACTTCAAATGTGAAATCTGAGAGTTCTTACTACAGTGCTTTTCCGCTAGATTAATTTTTTTCTTCTTAACCTTCAGAGAAATGTGTGGATTAAAAAAATCTCACAGTAGTTTATAATTCTATATTTTATTAAGTATTTTTATTTTAGTAGGGAATAACTCTTGAGGCACTAATTAAAAAAGATTAGTTAAACGTTATCTCTCTATGTATGTTGCTCATCACCCACTTCGCTGGGGATTTCGTGATACCCTATGACTGACCCTATATTGTTCTTAAGTTATTGATATCGAAGTCCTAGCATTTAGCTTTAAATTGTATTTAAAAGCGTGTTTATAGACCCGTTGCTTAAACTAAAATTGACAGGACTTGAATTTCAAAAAAGGAAGTATACTTATCTTTTACGCCCTCGTAACAATTCCCTCCCCTCGATTTTCTTAAAATCCATTCATAACGGATAACTACTGAACAAAAAACATGCCTGCCAAATTTTAAATTTGTAGGTCAAATAGTTCACAAAAACGGGATTTTTAAATCTATAATGCCCCCGCAATTTCCTTCGAGAGTCGATTTCTGTAAAATTCGTTTTTAGCATGTTTCTACTGAATAAAAGAAACATGCCTGTTAAATTTAAACTCTGTCCTAATAGCTCCGTGGACCTCGCGATGAATGAATCGCTTTTCTCCTATGTACATATTATATACACAGTGGTGGCCAAAATTGTGAACACTTTTTTAAATTGTTATGTTTTTGAAGTTTGTATATGCTTATAGAAAATTTTACGTTGCACAAAATGCAAAGTATTTTATATCATTTTAAAGAGAATTTAATACTGAATTCAATACAAAAAAGAAAATTCAAATATTTGCTAAGCAAAAAAGTCATGCTGCAATAACTGTTGATATACATTAGATACTCATGATAGCAGTGAGTTATTAGAGCGTAGTGAGGTTGCCTTTATTCTTTATTACAGCTTCACATCGATTTTTTATTAAGCTGAAAATAGATTTAAGCTCTTCCTTCGTTATTACATGATGTCAGGAAACAATTGTATCCTGAATTAGTTCCTTTTTATTTCCTAGGTATCTCATTCGGACAAGCGTTTTCAAGCGGTGCCACAAGTTTTCGATAGGATCGAGGTCAAGACTATTTCCTGACCAGGACAACAACTCAATGATCTTCGAACGGTACCAGTATTTCAATTACTTTATTGTGTGTCAAGGAGCAGAATCTTGCTGAAAAATAAATGAAGCATTGTTGGTAAATATATCCCTGGTGGAAGGCAGAAGTTAGGGTTCTAGAATGGTCTCAATGTATTTTATGACATTCAGTGTCCCATCGATGATATGAAGGCGACCGATACCATCTGCTGATATGCATGATTCAATGATAAAACTACGTGGGTGCTTCACAGTTGTCTGGATGCAGTCAGGATGTAGCATTTCTGCCATTCTACGTCTCACATATTTTAGGCTATCACTACCGAATAACGATATTTTAATTTTGTCCCTCTATATAACTTGTGACCAATAATCATTTGTTTAAGTGGATTCTATCTGTTAATCTATTAATTCTATCTGTTAGTCTTACATCTGCTAATCAACTCCTAATTATTTTTGAACTGACAGAAATACCAGCATCACTCAGATAACTTCTGATGGCTGTCCTTGAAATTCTTTTATCTCTGAAACATCGTATTTTTTTTCTGTCATCAGCAGATCTGGTGCACCTGTTTTGGCCTTTTCCTGCTTTTTTTTAAAAATTAAATTTGTCTCCCTGACATCATAAACAAAACTTTCAGTCTCCAGATGCAGTCACTGAACTATCCACCTGCTATGTAATTTTAACATAGAAAATACCACTTTCTCGTCACACATGTGTCCGATCTACTCTTTTATTTGATGTTATTGCTTTTTGAGTAAATATGATTGTTATTCTGCCCAGGAAACAGTCCTGACATTGATCCTATCGAAAACTTGTGGCACCTTTCGAAAACTCTTGTCTGAATGAGTTATCCATGAATTAAAAAGGAACTCTAAATGAGGATAAATTGTTTCCTGGCATCATGTAATAAAGAAGGAAGAGCTTTAAACTATTTTCATCTCAATGAAACATCGATGTGAAGCTGTAATAAAGAAAAAAGGTAACCTCACTATGCTCTGACAACTCACTGCTATCAGAAGTATGTAATATATATCGCCGGTTATTGCAGCATAACTTTTTTTGTGTTGTAAATATTTGAACTTTTTTTGTATTAAATTCAGTATTAAATTCTCTTTAAAATAATGTAAAATACTTTGCATTTTGTGCAACGTAAAATGTTCTATAAGCATACAAACTTAAAAAACATAACAATTTTAAAAAGTGTCCACAATTTTGGCCTCCCCTGTACATAGAAAGCGAGAGCCTGATGTAACATTCTACACGCCATGGCTTACTTTGCACAATATGCATTTGCAACAGATGAAGCAATTTATCCTATTATGTTTTAGTGCACGGATGAGGTGTACTCAGAAAAGGATTGAGGTAGTTGAAGGTGCCTAAGGGCAAAAGTTTTGAGACCCATGAGCAAAAGAGTGGAAAAACTAAAATAGTGAAAAGATTTGCTAACCTTAAATTCTCAAAAAGAAAAAAAAATGTATTGCTAATAATAAAACTCAATGGCTAAAGAAAAATCTTAACTGGATTTTAAAAAATGAAAACCCTTACTAAAGATCTTACAGTTTTGCTAAATAACTTTGCTTTTGATTTCTCTTTGGTAAATTCATCAATTGTTTTTGCCGTATCTATTTTCTCAAAACATCTTGTACTATATATAATATGGCCATGTTGTTAAATTTGTTTTCTTTCCCACAGTACTTCTTAAATACTTTTTAACACGCTTTAAAACTGAAAAAAGGTATCTTACCTGATGCATTCGATATCGGTGTTGTTAAAAATATTTTCAATAATATCTCTACATTAGGATTTCTCTTTCAACTCGATAAATTTCTAGTGGAGTCTTCATTGTATCTTTGTTTTTTTAAAAAAAATGGTGAAAACTGATTCAATTTATTTCGTCAAAATCAAAAGATTCAGTATAGTCTTTGTAAATTTCTTTTAGTTGTTATGTAGTTTTATTCTTAATTTGAGGTAATAATCTCTCGTCAAAAAATACAGTAAATAATTCTATAACAATTTCATTAATCTCAGCCTTTTAGGGTAGTTCTGCTCTTCCCCTATCGCACATGACATAAAATGAATTTATTATGAAACTTCCCCTTTAAAAAATTCGTAACCGACTTCTTTACTTTCACCGAAAATAATTTTTCTCTTTTGCTGCCTTCGAGCTTGTCCAGCTTCCTCTTCAAACGAGAGCCATGATAAATCAGTTGCTCCTTGTTTCATTTTTCCAAACTCATTTCTGAAATTTTGGATATAATTTTCTAGAGATTTGACTAGAATAAATCCTTTTAAAAATTCACACTCAACTTCTTGAAATGAGAGATTCGCTCTAATAGAATTTATTCTCTGGAGTATGATACTTCCATTCATGGTCATTAGGGAAGTTTCATATTTGTCAATATGTTCCAAAAGGGAAGTTGCCTCCAGTATTGTGATCTTTTTTTTCCTCATTCGTACCACGGATTTCAGCCAGGGCCTCTTTTATTGATATTTATCTTGCTAAATTCAACTAGCTTGAAATAGTTCGCTTTGAACTAAACTTATCTTTCAAAGAGAACTATTTCAAGAACATTGAAAAAGATTCAAACATTTTCTTTTATCACATAATTTCATTTTGTTTAATTTATCTTCATTAGAAAAATATACTGTGATGGAAGTAAAAATCCCATCACACTAAGAAGGAGTTGTGCTATATCAACGAAATTTGATAGGCATGTTTGTGCATCTGAAAGATGAGTTTCATGAAAATTTCGCGATAGGGAGAAAAGTGTGGTGCTAGTAGCTTCACTTTGAGCATGCGAATCAAGTGAACTTTAAATAAGCGCTATAAAGTTCGTGAATCTTATTTATCATTGAGATTTGACGCAGTGATTTGATGTAAGTCGTTTCGTTTGAGAAGTAGCATCTAGCCAGACGCCATGTTGCCTTCATGCCATTAGCTCTAAATCACTGACATCTGCGACTTCAGTGATATCACGCTAGAGAGCATTGAAGAGCGGAGTGGCAATGTGTTCTCCGATCAAAGTTGTCTGTGTGTCAGTGATGCAGTAGCGTTACAGAAAATATTAGGGTTCCTTGCAAAGTCAGGTTTGGACCCCAAGCTGTACTTAGCGTCACCCTCCCCCAAGGGCTCCTTAGAACCCTGCCTTCCCGTAATGCGAAGGTTGCGGTGAGGGGGGGGTGGGGTACGTTACGTCACTGCAGTGATGGCTGTATGTTGATTAGAAGAAGGCCAGCTCAGAGCCTGCAAACAACCTTTCTGCGGCCTAGACACACTAGGCCTGCATCCAGAGTTAAGGTTTGGTGCGAACAATTTTCTTTGAATGTAGGAGCACTCTCGAGGTTAATTGACACATCCTGATTGTAAACTTGTACGCCAGTCTAGTAATTCAAACAGTTGTACTGAGACATAGCCATCCTGTGATGACCATGTCTTGCCGGTTCCGCGTAAGCTAGAGGTGTGGGATTATCAAAATGATGAGACATAATTCTTAATACAACTTTTATTAAGAGTAACTTATATTACTTAAATTCTAATTTGACAAATTTGATTAGAGTGAGAGTCAAGCCCAAATTAAATCACGTATTTAAGTCAGATCACGCAACTAGATCCTCTATCTCAATTATCCTAAATAATCCTGTTTATCTAATTACTTATATCCAATATTACCTTTTTCAGTTCTGGTTCCTTGACCTAAAGAATATTATCTATAAACTTTATATATGAAGATTCTTGATCCGCAAGGCAGCTAATTCTTGATCCTCAAGATTTCACACTAAGCTTTGTCACTCTATCGATCAGAATAATTCCACAATACTATCTCTGAGCCTGCTACGCTATATCTAAGCTTGCCACGATA
This sequence comes from Trichonephila inaurata madagascariensis, assembly GCA_019973955.1. Taxonomy (NCBI): domain Eukaryota; kingdom Metazoa; phylum Arthropoda; class Arachnida; order Araneae; family Nephilidae; genus Trichonephila; species Trichonephila inaurata. Next base: position 79,562 of record BMAV01024821.1, read on the forward strand.
TCCTTTTATAGTATATCTCATTTACATATTATGATCGTTTATCTTCTTGGTATTGGGTTGGAAAAGTTTTGCCATTAATCGTGGCCGTCAAAGAACATAGGAGTCATGTTAATCAGAAAGACGCGAGAGACGTCACAGTACTGTCATTTATAAATATCATTCAAGGGGTGTTTTACAACAGGATAATGTACGCTCTCATTCCCTATTGTAACCCAACATGCTCTATAGGATATCATCGTGTTACCTTGGCCTGCTAGATCACCAGATCTTTCTTCAATCGAGCACGAACGGGCCATCATTGAACAGCAACGACAGCATCATCCACAACCAGAATTAAACCTTATATTGACCTACCAAGAGCAGTAGGCAGGCAATTCCATTCCACAAACTGAAATCCGGTACTTGTACGACACATTGTATGCTTGTTTGCATGCTCGCATTTAAAATTCTGGTGGTTACACAAGTTTTTAATGTACCATCATTTCACATTTGAAATGGCTTTTCTCGCGTTTTCATTAACCTGTCATCTTGAAACTAATTAATTAAATATGTTCTCTAGACAAATGTATTGTGTCGAAATTTCATTAGTCTACAATAATTTTTTCTTTTTGGGATTTTTCTCCAACATTGTAAGACGTACCCGAGAGTAACTAAGCACGGCTGTGAACTAAAAACGATCTTGTTTGAGTCGAATAGTATTCGTTTGTCCAAAATAAAATTTGTGCAACAAAACGCATGCGCAAATTTAGTACACATTTCAAAAATACAGATATACGAAAGAAAGATGGTTAGGGCTGCTACACGACTCAAATCCTCGGAAATCATTCCATCGCAGAGCCCCCAGTGCCCTATTGGCGTTGGGGTCCTTGGCGGCTGCCAAGGTCGCTAGTCGCTTAATCCACCGCTGGTTGTACTTGTTTTTTGGAGGATATTGCCAACTTGCAAGTCACCTCCCTAAGGTATCCCAAACATTTTCAGTGGGATCTAGTGCTGGAGAACGTGTTGGACATACAAGTCGTTGAATACCCACTCTGTTTGGGCAATCTTCAACAACGGCTGTTCGATGACAGGCTGCTTTTTCGTCCATGAAAATCATTTTATCACCTACAGCACCCCACAGAAAAGGTGAACATGAGGCAAAACTTAATTAATGAATCCTTTTAATATATCGTGCCTGTTTCAAGTACATGTAGAGATATGCGGCCGTTGACCCTGTTACCGGACTATTCCATGATACTGCATGTATGTTATCGGTATCTTTTCTGGGTATTTTCTGGTCAAAACTCACAGTACCCCTTTCCCGCCAGATAAGTTCTCACCTACAATTAGACCTAATGCTGAGCCCCCTTCTCTGATTGGAGAAGAGTATACAAGTCCATCCTTGATCAGTCTCATTACCACGATCTCAACACAGACTTTTTGGTGAAGTATGGACAACGGAGCATGCGCAACAGGTCTGCGATCGTAACCACTCCCCCTCCCAAACGCTTGACTATCGCTTTTTGGAAGATCCGCTTACCCGTATGTCATCTGCCATTTGCAATGTTTTAAGATCCCTTTTGCGATAAGACAATATACCTGTCTTCTGTAAGTATCGTATTTCTCTAAGACGATCTCCTTCAGGAAGCTTACTACATATTCTAGTATTGTGAAACACTTTCCAAAGTCTTGGTAAAATGCCGTAAGCGATATTGAGCTCCCTGGAAAAGTGTTTGTTGTTTTCCTCCCTTCTTCAATCTTTCCAATAAGGCGCGTCCACGCTTAAAATCATTAAATGACACTGAAGAAGACACACGTAAAATTTTAAATTAATCAACTAAATTATTCATGTTAAAACAGAGGGGTACTCAACCTTTTTTTCAGCCGGGGTACATACATGTGACAACTATTTCATGCTGGCCGCAACATGAGGATTAATGGGAGGGGGGGGACTCCATAAGATCAAGGACATTTAAAAGGCAGAAATTGATCAAAATATTAATAATTTTGAATTTCATTTTAAAACTATATTAAACTTCATTAAACTCAACTCACAAAAAACAGGTTTTATGCATTTTTTACCCTATTAGGGTGTAATTTCGAATTCTTTTCGTCTATTTTCTCAAGTCACCCACCCTCAAATATTTTGTTGCCACTGCACAGATTGCTTTAAGAAAGGCAATTCATCTCATCTTGAAAAAGATCCTAAAAAAAGGAGAAGGGGGAGGCATTGTGAAAGATTTTGGGTTAGTGGCATTGTAATGAGCAAAATTGTATATTTTTAAATATAGCACTTTCACAACAAATTAAACAAGTTACTGATTCTCATGTTTGTTTTTTTCTACGAAACAGTCAAGATCCCAATCGTCTTGAAATAACAAGGATTCTTTAGATATTTTTCGCATGAGGGTTAATTAAAAAAAAAGTTTCACCCATATCTGTTCCACTGTTATATGTTATCACTAACCGTTACAATTATAACAAGTAATATAAAAATTTTTTTAAGTGAATTCCTACTTAGATCAACAAAGAGAAATTTTATTTTAGCTACTTTTTATTAAATAGTTACAATTAATATATAAATATGTATATACTTATGACAGAATCACAACATTATAAGTGGTAATTAATTCTTATTAATTATCATTAAAGTATCGTATTGTCATCCAAAACAATCGTGTATATAAAACTTCAGTTCAACTGAATGCTTTAAAACGTGAGAAAAAAACCTTTTCAAGTTTTGGCACTAGTCGCCAAAAATGATTCCAACTTGGCTGTATCCGTAATTCTTTAAATAATTAGTTTTAATCAATCAATTTTTATTAATTATGATTAAATTATTGTATTGTCATCCAAAATAATCATGTATATAACATTTCAGCTCACTTGAGCGCTTTAAAATGTATTTTATTAACAATTGAAAATTCCACCAAGATAAATAATTAAATAAATATATATAGAGAGATTGTGAGCTAATAGTAGGAATTGAAAAAGAAAAAAAAAAAGGTTATATCTTGCAATTCCTACCAGCAGCACATCAATAGCAAAATTGATATATGGGATTGCTTGATTGATAGAATTTCTCGCTAAATTTTTAATACATTGTTCTTAAATAATTTAATTTGTTAGTGCAATGGGCCATGACCGGGCCACTCAGAAAGGTCCGGTGGGCCACAAGCGGGTCGCAGGTTTAATATCGCTGTGTTAAACGGAAGCCACCAGCTCATTTGTAAGGAATGGACTCGAATATATAGGATTTGATTTGATTTTAATTTACGTCCCAAGAAACCCGAGAATTATGGGCGATGGATCTCGTAATTTTGAGCCACAATCAAGTAACAAGGACGACAACTGAGATGACACCCCTCTTCAATTTTCCACACCACGCCAAATGGAGGACTGAGCAGCAACAATTTTAACAGGCATCAGCCTTTCTACACGGTATGTCTTCAATAACCCTTGGTTTTGAACTTGTGACTCGACAACGCTGGCCACTAGTTTGTGATTATGATTATTCGGCTACTGCGGCAACTATATAAGAGTGGAAAAAAACATAAAAAAATCAAACTTTCACTACTTCGTCTATGCGTGCTTGTCGATAATTTCTTGACAATATGCAGGACAGTAGCCGATAGTACCGCCGCGTTTACAACACAGTGTCCTATTTACCTCTTTGAGGACTAACCGAAGAATCACGGTTTGGAGAAAATGAAATGGCCAACTCAATCTCCAGACCTGAATTCGATTGAGCATACTTGGAACTACCTTAATAGATGTTTCTGTTTTAAGTCCTCCGGTTAAAGTGTAGTATAGGGAGGCCACTTGGCGCAGTCCTTTATTTTGGCGACTGAAACCGGTCACCAAGGTATTTTTTTCGGAATGATTTATTATTTATTTTAGAATGAATTCTATATCTCACCATGACATTTAGAAAAAAATCGCCAAATCCGAAGAAAAATCGACAAATTCAAAGTGGCCCCCCTATACTACACTTGAACCAAGTCCTCCTTCTAGGTCGTTGCATCAGCTGGAACAAGGGTTACTTTGCGTCTGATCTTCGCTTCCCAATCCGGTGTCTGATAACTTAGTTGGCATCATAGAAAGTCAATGCCGACAATGCATTGAAGTTAGGGGGAACACATTCCTTATTCAAACCACATTTTTCTAATGTTTCCATGACATTTATCTGCATAAAACTGTGATATATTGCTTTCTCCAAGAATGGATTTTTCTACAAACAGGCCATTTTTGTTGTTGTAAATCATGTTTGTGTTAATCCTCTACAAATTTCTGCGTTACATTAAACAAACAATATTGTTGAATGTGACACAGTACCTTTTCTCCTATTTTCTTGTTTTTGTGTTTATTTTAAAATTAAGGTATTCGACTACGTTCTGAACCGTGCTTTTAAAAAAGCGCATAAATGGATAATTCTCATGATATTTAGTGTCACTTAGATTAGAATACATGTATAAAATTGTTTAAAGGACATTTTGACAAAAAAAAATTATTTAAACACAATAGTTCGGCAAAAAATTAACTTAGAATAACCTTTTTTCAAAATGTTCTCCTTTTGTGAAAAATGCTTCTATTATAATTATATTTTGCCTGTATATAGCTCAGATCTCTGTACAGAGGCTCAACTATGATTTTTGAAAAATTCACATTATTTTCAGAGTTACCACCAATTGAAATATATAATTATCCGCGCTTTTTTCTTAAAATTTCTCACCTCTGTTGTCGTAAAACATGGATAAACCCACATCTAAGTTATATATTTAAAAAATTCTAGTTGAGCCTCTGTACAGAGGTCTGAGCTATATACAGGCAAAATATTATTATAATAGAAGCATTTTTAACGAAAGGAGAATATTTTGAAAATGGGTCATTTTATGTTCATTTTTTGTCAAAATATAGTACTTAAATAATTTTTTATTGTAATACTATTCTTAAAACAATTTTATATACATTTTCTAATCTAAATGACACGAAATATCATAAATATTATCCATTTATACGCTTTTGCAAAATCACGGTTCCAAACGTAGTCGGATACCTTAAAAGCAAAAACAGGTTGTACCTTAAATTTGGAGGCCAGTATTTATATGTATAAAGATTGGAAATCCTGATTTACATTATGTAATCGAAACAAAAGTTCTGAGTCCATCATTGTTCTTACATGACTCGAGATTTGCGAACAATAACACTGAAACCTCTACATGGGTGGCATTTTCTCGGTCAAGTAGTGTGATTTCCATTTTATCAGTATGATGTAATACCACAGTACCATTTTTTTTTCTTTTCGGATGTCTTACGATGATATTTATTGATATACTTTGATATCTGGAAGCCTCGTGATTCGAAGATTGTTTGTTTGTGTATGATCAGAATTTTTTTCACTCTTAACCGAGACAGGAATTTTAGTTACACATAATCTGATAAACTCTTTCTTTTCTTTCACCATAATTTATTTCCCTTGAAATGAAGCCTTGTATAGTCATTTTGATTAATTCTCTGATGGATGTTACGGCAATGTTAGATCGCTCTCTTATTCGCCAAATTGAATTAACACGCCAACAAAAATTCTTATGCATTATTTATTTAAAAATGGAATATTCTAACCAATTCACGATTTTATAAATGAATTCTAAGTTCAAAGATACTTTCTAACACCAAAGTTTTGGAGAGTATTTTTGAATATATCTTCGATGTTGCGGCTATTTAATAATAATAATATGACACACACAGAAAATATACAGGAGTTGCTTCCATAATTTTTTTTTTATTATGGTATATAGAACGATGTTTATAATATTCCATAGAATTTGATTAAACCAAACTATTTTTTTCCAACTGACCTTAAGTCCAGTTTCGTATTGAAGGCAGTATGTGATTCTGAAAATGATGTAAATTTATTGAACAGATAAAGTCTCTGACGCGCTAAAAAGTGGTCACAGTAGTCTAGTGATCATGGTTATAAGTTTGAGCTCGAGGGCAGCGTATCATGAGTTCGAGCCCTAATGCAACTGAAAACCCGCTGGATAGAGGGGTTGATGCACTTCAAATATGTCTAGGATCAAAGTCCTTCAAGTAGTCTGGTGTGGTAGTTTGAAGATGGGGTGCCAGCTTAGGTTTTTATCATCAACGCCCCATGACCATGGCTCAGAATTACGAAAAATGCTGGAATATATATTCTTTCTTCCTTCTTTTACCCTTTATGTTTTTATATTATTATTTCTGCTTTGTATATTTGTATTATGTATACTTATACGTGTGTATATCGGGCAGTTACCTTTAAATTTGTATTGTTTCACTGTATTCTTCTGTTTAAAGTGTAAACTTTGATTTTTTTTCATTAAAGACTGGGCGTCGGCCGGTTGTTTCCCGAGGGCTCGGTTTGTAGCTGTAAACCCTCTTCGGGTGAGATCGGTTCCTTTGGACATTCTGCCAATACCCTCGTGTTGCTTTACAGTGAGACGTTAACAAATACTCAAATACTGGTGCTAAAATATTTGACTAAGGTAAAAAAAAGGCGTAATGCACTCTCAAAAATTAAGTTTTCATAGCTGTAAAATGTTTCTTCTTTTGGTATTCATTGATTTATGTTGAGGAATGAATATATTACAGTCCAAAGTTTTTGAGAAGCAGCTGTATACAAATGGTTTTTATCGTAAGGTACATAACTGGTGACGTTCGAGTAAGTCTTATTATTATTTTTTTTTTTGCACTACCAATATTCGCATGGAACGATTAATGAAGGTTAAATAGAATTGTATTTCAAAGCTGTTCAGTGCTGCGCAGATTGGAAGTAAAGTGGTATCTCAGGTGTCTGACCTTGCCTCTTGACCCTGGTTCAAAATTAGGTCCGTCGTCAACAGCCATCGTCCAATCTAATAAGGCAGCGTTTCTCAAACTGTGGGGCGCGCCCCCCTTGGAGGCCGTGATGACCCTGCGAGGGGGGCGCGAGCATATTGAAAACAAAAGATTATTTAAAAGAATTATTAGTTTACTGAAAGTAAACAAACAAAATACATTCTAACGTAATAAAACTAAAGTACACATTTACATTGATATAATACACTTATAAATGCATCAGTACTGCAAAATATATTTTTGATAACTAACTATTCTAAATTAAGAGCAAGTTTAACAATTACCAGTGACTCCATGGGCTCGTCATATATAAAATTATATACAAAATTTAGCATGTATCTCGATAATTAATCCCTTAACTGCCGATTAAAAGTTACGCGATTCGCTCCTTAATGCCACCGTTTTCCACGTAAGCGCGTGAATGTGGTGTATGGGGGGGGGGGG
>BMAV01024821.1:119733-137456 GCA_019973955.1 Trichonephila inaurata madagascariensis
ATTATTTTCCTTTATGCCACTGATTGTATGTGTTTATACTGACTTAACAAATAAAATAACCCTATAAATGTAAAATTAATTTAATGATTAGGGTACATAAATTGTCAATTTTTGATTGAAACTTTAATGTTTCGTACAAAATAAAATATACTTAGTTGTTAAAATTGATGTAGGCTCAATTTCTGAAAGCGTAGGAGGAATATGAGATATAAAATGTCGTTCAGCAAAATGAGCAGGATTATCTACTGTAAGTGGTTTGACATGATTTTCTTGTCCAGTTGCATTATCGTATTTATGTAAAAGCTCTTCTACAGCTTGGGTCCGAAATTCTAAAAATGTTATATGTTTCCTAACTACATTTTTATAGAGTATAGATGGGTTCCAGAGTACCTTGTCTAGTATATGTAAATGCATCTTTTATAATATTTTTTCACGCGTTTTCAAATTGTCGGATGAAAGGATGTTTCCTCATCGCAGTGATCTATACAATCCGTAGTAAATTACCCCGTATAATACTCAGGCGTGGCATTTTACAACACAACTGCCAAGTCCGCGACAATCTCGGGCAGGCCAGTTAAACGGTTAAACCGAAGATGATTCATGTTATTATTAATGGTTAAGTGTATAGCAATATGCTATACATTTAATTAATTTTGTACAAAAAAAATGTTTTAAAGGCATTTTTTTTTCGTAAAAAAAAAGTAAGACCATTTGTGAAAAATGTTTACCGTATGCAATTATATTTTTGTTGACATAAATTCAAATGTATCCTTCTTTGAAAGTAAACAATTCCGCATCATTTCAAATTTAATACATTAATCATTCGGAATGCTTTGTGGCTTAATACAGTTCATCTCAAGTTTTCAATATTTGAGACGTAATATTAAATCATTAATTTTAACCCCCCCTCCCCCTCCATACAATAACAATGAATTGAATTAAATAATACTATACTTTGACGCTAAACCTACAACATGACTTTAACCTCTTAAGTGCCACCGGTGTATGTAAACGTTTAACTCAACCAGTACGCTGACTGCCCCGGACGTATATATATGTCTTTCCGAAGTACGAACTTTTCTGTGCTCTCCATAAAATTATATCGAAGGCTTTGGAATACAATAAAATAACCTTGACAAAGTTTGCGAAGGATTGACTTATTCCAGTGAATTTTTGCTTATTTATTCCTTTTCTACTCCCGCCCCATCTCAATACGCCACATACGCTCGCCCAAGTGTTAAGCAATGGCATTGGGGAGATCACGTAATTTTTAATCGGTATTTGAGGGATTAATTATAAACCGTTTAAAAATTATCAAGATCAGTATTAATTTTTGCATATAATTTTGCATATGAGAAGCCCATGGAGTCACTGGTTTATTAATTAACATGTTCTTTAGTTAGTATTGTTTAAAAATTATTTATAAAATACATTGAGCAATACTTATATATTTTTAAGTGTCTTATATCAGTGTAAATGTGCATTTTATTTTTATTTTGTCAGAATGTATTTTGTTTGCTTACTTTCAGTAAATAAATAATATTTAAAATAATTTTTTGTTTTCAACTTTTCAATGCACTCGCTCCCTCTTCGTAGGGTTATCACGACCCCCAAAAGAGGGGCACCCCATAGTTTGAGAAATACTGGCTTTATAGAATGTCTTCCCGCGTAACCATTATTATTTATTTACAAATATTATTAATTATATTGAGATTTTGTTTTACAAATATTTGCAATGCTTCTAAAAAAATTCTCTTTTAAGAAGGTTTATAACATTATGTGACAAAGATTCGAATATGACTGAGTGATTGCGAATAATATATTTCTTTACTTTTTACTATTACTTGTATAAGCGTTATGGTACATTTTTTTTGTACAAAATATTTCTTTAAAAAGTAAACGTTTTAAAACTATGTTTTTTAAGTATAGGCATTCAAGTAATTAAAGTTATCTTACTATAAATTAATTAAAAAATTTAATACAAAAATTATCAGGGATATTAAAATTTTATATTTTAAGAATCAAATACAGTTTAAACCAAATATTAAAATGTTGTTTCTTAAGATATCCAAGACAGGTTTTTAAATATAAAATAGAAATGTTAAATAATTCTACAATTAAATTCCTGCTTTAATGTATCAGACTACGTTCGGAAACATGATTTTGCAAAAACGTATAAATGGATAACATTTATGATATTTAGTGTCACTTAGATTAGAAAATGTATATAAGACTGTTTTAAGAATAGTATTACAATAAAAATTATTTAAGTACAACATTTTGACAAAAAATGAACATAGAATGACCCATTTTCAAAATATTCTCCTTTTGTGAAAAATGCTTCTATTAATATAATATTTTGCTTGTATATAGCTTAGACCTCTGTACAGAAGCTCAACTAGAATTTTCGAAATATATAACTTAGAAGTGGGTTTATCCATGTTTTACGCAACCGAGGGGAGAAATTTTAAGAAAAAAATGCCGATAATTATTTCAATGGGTTGTAATTCTGAAAACAATGTGAATTTTTCAAAAATCATAGTTGAGCCTCTATACAGATGTCTGTAGAAATATATACATACAAAATATTATTATAGTAGAAACGTTTTTCACAAAAGGAGAAAATTTTGAAAAAAGGTTATTCTAAGTTAATTTTTTGCGGAAATATTGTATTTAAATATTTTTTTTGTCAAAATGTGTGTCCTTAAAACAATTTCATACATATATTCTAATCTAAGTGACACTAAATATCATGAAAAATATCCATTTATGCTTTTTTTTAAAATCACGGTTCCGAACGTAGTCGGATACCTTAAATATAAAATAGAAATGTTAAATAATTCTACAATTAAATCCCTGCTTTAATCCAGGGATGATTTTAAAATATTTTACTAGAGTAAATATAACTTTCTTTGTTATTCATTCTCATAAAAGGTACAAAATAAATATATTTTAGGTAGATAAAACCCAAAACAAAAATACATTTTGTTGTTACGAGCGTAATTTTTGAATACGTACACAAGAATTAAACAAACTCAAAAATTCTTGCCTCCACATCAATTATAAACGTGTGATTAATTTTTAAAAACCCACAGCCAAAATAAATAATATTTTACTCAAGCACTTTTCAACCTGCAAACACAGTTAAAAGTAACTTATCCTCCCCTGAACCCTAAGTGCACTGCTTACCTTTCTAAGTAGTTCACTAACGAATTTGTTAAGTTAAACAGTTTATAAATGGATAAAGTTAACGCTAGGTTTGGCTAGGACAATCCTTTCTGAGTTTCAGTAACCCAACCTTATCCTAGCTTGTGTCCTGGAGGAATTTAAATAAGGAATTTTACGCTTCACAATATGCAAATTAGTATTTCGCTAATTTCGATTGCACGAGCGGTTCAGGGAATTCAAGAGCATAACAATGATAAAAGTTTGAAAAAAATTCTAATTTGAATTTATCTCATTACTGAAGATTTGCATTAACAAAAAGGGTTCATGATGAAAAAAGGGAAGTATTATCAGGATATAAACACGGCTTAGTTCCAGTGGTGATTTTCAAGGGGTGTGGGAATACTTCCTGTAGTTTAACGTAAATTAAAGGTGTTAAAATTAACGGTATTCACAGGTGGTTTTTTTTAGAAAAAAGGTTTGGAAAAAATAATCTTTTAAATTAATTTATTTGACAATCATTCTTCAAAAGGAGTTGATTATCCTTTTAATTAATTGCGCAATTTTCTTTGTTCGTAACTAATATCTTTGAAGGTAAAATCTTGCATTACATAATAAAAGTTATCTTTAAAAATATATATTTTTAAGCATAAAAAACAAATTAGTGCAGTTTTGCTGTATGGGTACAGAAAACAATCAATCGAAAATTCTGACATTAGTAAGTATTTTACATATAATGAAAGATAGTACAAAGTTTTTTTTCCGATTTATAAATACTTTAAGTTGTCTTATATAATGAGTAGAAAGAAAAGGGAAATATAAATACTTGTAATTTTAACTAACCACAAAAAATATAATCAATATTTTTTAAAAATTTATATTTTCCTTATGCGTTATTTCAAAAATTTGAATAATAAAGTTGAGAGTATTCAACGTTGTCGTAAAATTACCTATAATATATATATTATCTCTCGTATTAAAACTTATACTAATATCATATCTATGGAGTTCATTTAACTTAAAGCCAAAACCACTAGTATAGTAAATGTATAAAGTATATAAATTAATTAAAAATTACACACTTATTACAGTAGGACATAAAATTAATATTTTTCCCCTCATGGAAAATCGAATCCACCCGAAAAAAGAAAAAATTATACGCTCTCTAAAATACATGTAATTAAATATTGTCTAGTCACATTAATGCAACCACAGATTGCCTTAGAAGTCAGTACGAACTAACAATCACATATGGCGCGTGGCAACTCGAACACTGAAGGATATATAAAGAGTGGCGGAGAATTAAAATAGTTGGAGAAATATGCAAATGGAGCAATTTATGGCATTCAAAAGCATTCATTCATCGGATGTCAGCAATTGCTGAACGTATTTCTGAAATGATAATTTTTTGAACTTTTAAAATACTGCTTAGGTAAAAATATACCATGTATAGGAAAACAGTGTTATTCATAAGCAATAACGTAACCGACGTAATTCAACATGGGTCATAAATGACAGAGGTAAACGAAGGCTGTGGAAAGGAGTTTCATTGAATAGACGTACAACTGACGACTATCTGACTGTTAGGTGAACAAAAAAAAAAAAAATTGTATTCTCGATGACAGTTCAAAGAAATTTGCTGTTAATGAAGTTAAGTAGCAGACGACTGGCGATACATTGATTTATGTTCATCGGCCGCTACTCGAAGTGACTGGTGGCTTTGCCGATGAATCATACTTTATGCCCCATCAGAAATACAGACATTGAAGTATGAAGAATGAACTGCGAGAAAACAATCACCCTGCAACAATTATCGATGGGCCGAAGCTAGGGAAGGCAGCGTTGTGGTGTGAACAAAGTTTCCATGAAATTCCCTATTTGTATTTCTCAATTTAAAAGGAACAACGTATAAACGAAAGTATGGGTATGTTCTTGAGGATCATGCCAACCCCTACATTTGAAATGGTTCTTAGCCCGATGGCATCTTCCAACAGGATAGTGTGACAGGATGTGAGTCCATTATTAAAATACATTTATAATCAATTCAAATTTCCTTCCAAACTTTTTTCAAATGATACCTTCAATTCATTTATTTATTTCTCAATTATTAATATAAATAGTCTAACCACTTTTAGAGGATCGAATATTTATAAAAAAAACCCATGAAAATTAAAACTTATATAATGAAACATACAGATGATTACAAAATGAATTGTATGCAGAAGATACAAAATTAACCAGAAGGTATGCCAGGATATTAAAACAAAATACTTGAAAACAGTAACCATAAAGATACTAAGATGCAATATAAAAATAAAATAAAAAAACATTGAAAATAACGTTTTTAGCTCTTTTTTCAAATGAAAATTAATCGAACGACTAGATAAACGGTAAGCTAAGCACTTCATTTGAAAATCTGAAATAACGCTTGATTATACATATTAACATTTCTGAAAACTCAAAGATTTATTCTAAAGCTTTAGCTTAAATGAAAAACCGACTCATTATATCCTTTTCTGGAACTTTATTTCTTTCACAGTTAGAAATTTACTCTTTCAAAAGATTCTTCTTTTATTCGAAGAAAAAAGGAATACTATGTATTTAAGAAAGTCTGTAATCGATTACGTTTGATTGCGATTCGAGTTCTGGAGGTTGTTGAAGAAGTTCTAGGAGAAATTAAGGGTTTTAATGGACACTAATGAAAATGTTTTGCATACTTTAGCGATCAGTTTGCAACATTCTTTATTTATGTAGCAGAAAATCGCGTGGTGAAAAAAATTGGATATTTATTATAAAACGAATGGAAAGCACAAAATACATTTTTGGAAAGAAAACTGATTGTCGTCTGTAAAAGTCAATGACTGTTTTAGTTTTGAATTAACGTTGAAGTTCTGCAGATCATAAAATATTGAATTAATGTTTATGGCAATGAATAGTATATGTAAAAATATTACTTACAAATCAAGATATAAATTAAAACTTAATTACTGTGATTATAAAGAATAATCATCGGTGAATTTGAAGCAAATTTTAAATCCCTAAAGCTGTTAAGTGCTGAATTAATTTTTTTTAAAAAGAAAAGAATCAAAATCATAAAAGAATTGTGCAAAGTAAAGCAATCTATAATAAAAACCAATTAAGGGAAGCAATTTTTATTCAATGTTTTGTTAAACAAATATTTAGCGTATTGTTTATTTCACTGTGTCAGTGCTTGCAAAAAATTGTGTATATTATTAAATTTTCAAGGGAATATCATGGATTTACTTGAAACTAGCTCATACTTATGAAACAAATGGGGCACCAAGTTGGAACATAAGATATGAACACTGAACTTGGTTATATAATAAATAGCTCAAGTACTCCAGGGTTGGAAAAGTCTAATACACCTGAGATAGATTCTGCGCTTAAAAGCTGCTATTTTAATCAATGATAAACACAATTCTTTATTTTTTGAAGACAATAGCAGTAAACCTGGACTTGAGACGACTGAAAATTGTCAGCTCGATGGAATATAAAAATGCAGGTTGATTCAAAATTAGTGTGACTAATTTTAAAAGCATTTAACTATTAGGGGTAAATTTTAATCGCTTGTCTACCAGTTATATTTTAAAACTCAAACTTTTAAATTATCAATATAAATATATTTTTATTATTGGAGGTAAATTATGGCTCTGAAAGTAAATTCTCAAACCCGAAACAATATTTTAAAATTTTTGAAGAATGGTTACTCAAATTCTGTTATGAGTAAAGCCTTTAAAAATCAGAAAAGATATTTTTCGGATGAATTACTATCTGAACTTTGAAAAGAAATAAAATTTAGCTGGTAATCAAAAGCCCCAGGAAAAAAATGTGGACGAAAAGAATTCCTTAGTAAATAGAAAGAGTTGAAAACATTAGTATCTGTAGAAATTCCATACAGTCTTAAAGAACTTTAGAAAAGAAAATACAAGTACAGAAATCAACAATTTGTCGTCATATAAAGAAAATAGGTTATAAACGAGTAAATAAACTAGTCTGTCATCAAATATTTGAAAAGACCATAGAAACACAAAGAAAACGTTTTTGGCTTCTGCACTTAATGTTACGCAAAAGTAGATTCAAAACATGAATAGCTTCAGATGAAGCACTATCTCATCTTTCATTCACAACCGGCAAAACAGCGACACAATATATTGCACGTGAAAAGTGTAGCAAACACGTAGCAGTTTTGCAAAAGGCAAAATGGCCGTCAGTCGTTATGGTATGGATGGGAATGTCCTGTCAAGGTTTAACAAAACAATTTTTTGTAGAACCAAAAGCTAAAATTGATGCTAAACACTATCCCAATAATGTTTTGAAGCTTATGATCAAAGAAAGTAAATTTCTTTACCCTGAAGGAAACGAATTTCAAAAAGATTCTGCACCGTCATATACTAAAAAATCAACTATAAAATGGCTGAATGATAAAAAGAAAAAAATTAAATTTTCTCCCTCCTGAGAAAAAGGACTACCATCATTCTCTGTGTTCCTTGTGATTATTTTTTATAAATATACTTAAAAAACAATTAAATAAATGCAAAGTAAGAACACTTCAAGTGCTTTAAAAAGTAATCGAAGAGAAAGTTGGAAAAATACACACACAAAATGATCAAAAAAGCTCTTTTGACTTACCCTCAGCGTTTACATAAAGAGTGCTATGCTAAAGAAAACCACATTGAAAACTAATAACTTAATTCAATAAAAACTTATGATACTCTGACATTGGCCTTTATATTTTTGTATCAACCGGTAAATGGATGTCGCAAGTTAAATAATTCCCGATTCAAGAACAATTCCCAGTTCAAATTAAATACGTGTTAACTACTATAAAGTAAATAATGCAAACATTATTTTTCCTTAAGGTATCCGACTACGTTCGGAACCGTGATTTTGCAAAAGCGTGTATATATAAATGGATAATATTTATATTTAGTGTCACTTAGATTAGAATACATGTATAAAATTGTTTTAAGGACATTATGACAAAAAAAATTATTTAAATACAATATTTTGGCAAAAACATTAACTTAAAATAACCTTTTTCCAAAATATTCTCTTTTAAAAAAAATGCTTCTATTGCATTAATATTTTGCCTGTATTCAGCTCAGAACTCTGTACAGAGGCTCAACTAGAATTTTTGAAACGCATAGCTTGGAAGTCGGTTTATCCATGTTTTACGAAAACAGAAGGGAGAAATTTTAAGAAAATACGCCGATAATTATTTCAATTGGTTGTAACTCTGAAAATAATGTGAATTTTTCAAAAATCATAGTTGAGCCTCTGTACATAGGTCTGAGTTATATACAGGCAAAATAGTAATACAATAGAAGCATTTTTTACAAAAGGAGAACATTTGAAAAAAAGGTTATTCTAAGTTAATGTTTTTGCCAAAATATTGTAGTTAAATAATTTTTTTTATCTTAATGTCCTTAAAACAATTTTTTACTATTATTCTAATATAAGTGACACTAAATGTCATGAAAATTATACATTTATGCGCTTTTGTAAAATCATGGTTCCAAACGTAGTCGGATACCTTAATTTCTCAATTCTCTATTTTTATTTGCATATAATATTAATATCTGGAAAGCTGAATGTCACAGTTCTATTGAAGTTCTTCAAAGATTTTGTGTATAAACTACATGTACAATTTAATGTGGATTGGTTGATAGATATGTGTAACGGATAAAATATAAAAACTCATATTGAATGTTGTATAAAAAGCAAGATAAATACACAAAAATGCATAAACAATTTTAAAAGTTTCAAAAAGTTCTTAAAAATTGGTATACTTTTCCATTCTATACTGAAGACTTTCAATTAATTCAATTGATTTTCAATGAGCCCTCCTGCATTAAAGCAAAATAAGACTATAAACTATTTAATATATTTAATGTCTCGTTTTCCTTTATTCCACAGAATTAATTGGAATCCATACTTAAACATGGCACTTTGCCACGATAACATTTCATGTAATCTTTGAAACTATGAGTTAAAAGTATTGAAAAATAAGAATAAATCATCTTACATATACTTAGCTTGCCGAAAAATTGTTGATTTGAATTAGTCTAAACCTCCTTCTATAGCTATTTTACTATAAATTAATGGTAACACAGATTTTAAGAATTTATAGAGAAGGGGGAATTATTATTAATTAACTATTATATTATCAGTAAATGAAAAATATTGTAAATAGTTTATAATACATATTTTAAAAACTAAGAATTTAATTTCAGTTTATTACGCATTAATTATTGTATACCGTTTTAAATATGTTACACAATGCAGCTAATTTAAATATGAATAGATTTTTAAGAACTGTAAGAGAGAGAATAAGGAAGAGGTTTAAATATGTACACTGGATTTATCATTTCTCGAATATACAATACATTAAATCTAATTTTTTTTTAAGAAATGTATACTTTGAAATTTATTCTATACAAATGATGCGAAACATGCAACATAGATTTAGTAAACAAAACACGTTAGGTAAAGCATTTATAAATTTTGAAATTTTACATACGCTGTTAATTTTACTTGCAAAATTTCAAAAGTCAGTGCAAGCAAAGAATAATTTCTTAAGTTTAAAGAAGAGCTTAAGCAAACATTTCCATAAACTCAAATTTGAGAATTATTTCCAGTGAAAGATTTTTATATGCATGAGGAAACTTTTATACTGCTCAAAATATTCCACGAAGAACCTTTCATAATTTACTTTAAATGTGAAGCAGCTCTATTATTTTCAACTCAACAAGTTTTCAAAATAGTTCTGATAGAAAAATGCGCAGAACCATTATGTTTCTAGATTATTTTTGCTAATTTTTATGGAGCACATAACAAATTTAGAGACCAATTGCAAGATAAATATTCGAATAAAGCATGTTATCAGTTTTAATCGTAAAAAAGATTTGTAATTTATCTGTAAATAGAAACATTTTCAACTCAACAGAACATATGACTAAGAAAGGATTTCATGGGATGATATATTTATATGGAAAAAAAAGTAGTATAATTATCAATATAAATATAAAG
Organism: Trichonephila inaurata madagascariensis; assembly: GCA_019973955.1. Classification (NCBI taxonomy): domain Eukaryota; kingdom Metazoa; phylum Arthropoda; class Arachnida; order Araneae; family Nephilidae; genus Trichonephila; species Trichonephila inaurata. Next base: position 129,949 of record BMAV01024821.1, read on the forward strand.
CTAACATTACTTTAAATTGTAGATTATATTACAAACAGCCTATTTATAGCTACATTAAGGTTCTTCAACTGTTACAAAGTTAACAGCAATGAAAGTATGTAACTATTATCATAATATATATTTAAAATTTTTATACTTATTTGGTTTCTTCATATACTAACCTTTACCCGACAGCTTTGCTGAGTGTATTATTGTGTATAGATATATAATATTTATATAGATATATGGAGATAACTGATATCCTAATCAAAGCATTAAGTGTTTAATTGTATTGAAAACAACATTCTTATAATTCTCACCTTTTGATTTAAAACGAACATGGTTTCTAAAGAAGAATTTCTAATAGTTTCTAAAATTAAAATAGAATCTTTTTTAATGCTCTCGCAACTCCCTCTACTTAAATAAACATGCTTGCCAAATATCAAGTCTACATCTAATCAATAAAAAACTGAAATTAACCCCTTAACCTCTTTTGAGAGTTTATTATTCCAATAAAACACATATTCCGTTTAAAAAGCTTAAAAATATAGAATCAGAATGATGCCAATTAATATTTCTTAATAAGCGAAATATAACGGGTTAAATTAAGAAGTTGTTGATCAAGTAATCAAACAAATTATATAAACATAATAAGTCTAATATTACTCGCAATAACACAGATGCAATTCAAATGTTGTCGAAAATCGTCAAAACACCTTCAAACTGTTTACACAACATACAATCATGATTCGTGAAATCTGAAACAGAACGCTAATTATGTTTACTTAAAAGTTCTACGACATTAATTACAATGCTAGTTGGATTTGTTAAAATGAGAAATAGAACACACTCTCAGGAAATGGGAATCGTATAATTACCTGCGGAAAAGACATTTTTCGAGAAAGCAAGAATAATCTCACCGGGCACACAGGTGTATAATCATTTTAACAATGGAAATGAAACCCATTTCTGTCACGAAAATTTAACAGAGCTTACTCGAATTCACATTCATTCTCGTTTAATTTACTTTGTTTTGAACGAGTTACCACTTGCATAAATGGAGAAATGCCAACTCTGTTTCCTATGCTGTAACAAGGAAATAGTTTCACAGTTGAATGTTGATAGTAAACATAATTAGTGAGGTGTAAATTTTTATACAAGCAGATTCTCAGTGTTTAAATGTGTTACTGGGGAAATATTTAAAAGGAGGAAGTGATTATATTTTTCAAGGACAATTGTTCTTGAGCGCTTTTAAATTGTGATGACCTAAATAAATATTTACAAAATATTTTTTAAAATATATCTTTGAAAATTTAATCATGATGTAGAAAACGCAAGCAATTAGGTTCTTCAAAATATACCAGTATAGATAGGAAATAAATGCTTCAACTAAACGGATTATTGATTAACTGATTGAGGTACATATTCTTTCTAAATAATCTGATAACGAATTAGTTAATTTTTTTCATTGAATTCTCACAATGTATATATTTTTGCATCTTAAAACACCAACTGAAAAGGATTCTGGGAAGAAGGAATCATGTTTTTTAAATATCATTTTAATAGGGTGTTGGAAAATTCTAAAATAAATTAGAAGAAATTTCTCGCCTTAACTTGTTTGATTGAGAATATATTAAATTCTCGCTTATTTAACAACTTTATCTGATGATGATTTCAAATTATTGCCATTTTCTAGGTCCTTTTATTAATCTGTCTCTGAATCTAGTAGAGAAAATGCTAGTGTCAATAGACTTAAACTGTGGATAGAAACTACTTCAGCAATGCAGATTACTTAAAAATTGTGAAAACATATTTATTCTGATCCTATGCAACAAATAAGTTAGTGAATTATTTTTTTATATAAAAAATATCAACATTAGAGATATGGTCATAGTAAAAGATGATATAATCTTTAATTTGTTTTTATGTATAATTTGGTCGTAATAATTTTGTTTCAGCTATCTGATTGATTTTTTGCAATACGTACGTATTATATATATATATATATATATATATAAAATCAATTAGTTAACTACTGATAGATATAGGACTAATTTTCAAAATGTACTGTTTGTTTCTTTTATGTTGAAAACTTTTGCTGTATGGGAAAGTTGGATCCATAAAGAATTGCTTAACCCTAATTCACTGGCCTATTTCATTGACAGTCTTAGAAATCATAATAGGTATCCATTTTAGTCCAAATACTCTTTCAGTATTTTCAATTTTAATAGCTTTACACCTCTGATACTTGTAATTTCTGTTTTTATTCAATTTTAGAACGATATTCTTTTGCACCTTTTACTTTACTTATACTTTGGCTGGTTTTGATACGTTTCTTAAAATCCAATACCATTCCTTCTTAGCTTTGTAGGAATTACAATTTGTCTCTTATTATTTTATTTTATTTTATTATACTATATATATAATATAGTTTCAAAAAATTATTATTCGAAATTTCCAAATTGCTATTTGGTATTCATCATCCATGTTTACAGTTAAAATAAATTTTTAATTTCAAATAAATTTCAATTCCATATTTAATTTTTCTTAAACTATTTCGATTGATCAAAGTGCCACTCCACTTAATTCTGCTACAAAGAATTCAGATGAACATGAATTCAAACCTTGAAAAAGAACAGATAAAATACACATAGCCCCATGTTCAAACATTTATTTCCTTGACATACTCAAGGCAGCAAAAAATAAAAACCATTCTCTGTCAAGCAAACACCATAGGAGTCTTAACAAAACTACCATTGTTAAAAAGAGCGAGTAACACAATTTTTCGTTTCAAAAAACGGGAAGAAGAATTATAAGTTATTTTTTTAAAAAAAAATTCCACTTCAAACAAAACGATGTCGCTTATCTTCTGAATTTAAGCCAGCTCTAGCCAGGGATGAATGAACAACAAGCAGCTGATGATCAGGAAGCGAAAAAATAAATACCCCCAGAGCCATGGAATAGAATCTTACATTTTAAAATTGCTCTTGGCTTCAAAAGGGCAAAGCGTTTTATTTTCGGAGCGTTTCTTGTGGGTTATTTTTATGGCAAAGTATAAGAGAACTCGCCAAATATCATTTAATGTTTCTTCTTTATTTTTATTTATAGGTACGTATAAGTATTTTTAAGAAAGGAAAGATAAAATTCTGTAGTGCTTGACATTAAATTCCTCGGAACGTTAATCGGAAACTGGATAATGCTAAAGCAATGTAAAAGTCATTGAATGAAAAGCGTCTCTTGACTAAAAATTAAAATTTTTATTATGTATATGTATTAAATTTTGTTTTAAATCGCTATAGCATTTATTTTAATTAATTCTAGAGTTGTTTGTGAAAAAGCCTGGATTATCGAGAATGAGATTAAAAGAGAATAAGTACGAGAGTTTCCTCCGAAAATATTGTATTGTTTTTGATTGAGAATGCAAGTAATATAAAAAAAAAAAATTTAAGTCAATTTCTACTTAGGTCAACAAAGAAAAATATTATTTTAGTTATTTTTTTATTAAATAGTTACAATTAATATAGATATGTATATACATATGGCAGAATCACAATATTGAGTGACAAAATAAAAAGCGATTTTCCTTGCAATTTTCCATTTTCCTTTCTATATAGGGTGTTGGACTTTTCTTTTTTTGTTACTATTTATTCATTAGTTAAATTTAATTGTACTAAAAAAAATATTGTAAAAAAGAAACTACATTCTCAGAAATTAGGCCATCCGAAGTGGGATCTGAACCCACAACATTTGGCTTAGAATCCAACGCACTATCCATTGCGTTATAGGGACACATCGAACAATTTTCCTTTTTATATATGCTGTTGGACTATTATTTTTGTTTGTTACTGATTTATTCATAAATTGACGAAATAAATTGACCATTGCTCATGATTTTAGAAGAGATAATTTCAAAATCTGGTATAGGAATAAGTGCTTTAATTTCCACCCGATATTGATATGTTATTCACGAGCTGTTCTTTTTTATTTTCATTTTGAAATTTTTTGATGATATTTAAAACGTGTTGCTTCACAAAAGATTGTAAAAGGGTATTGTATAAAAAGTACACGTTGAAAATGCAGATTAATAGACATGAATTCACATTTTTATTTCTAAATGACATTCTCAAAATTTTTCGTATGGCATTTTTTTTAATACACTTCATAAAATAGTATTCCTTTATTACTCAAATGCTGCTTAAAGGCAATTTCAAGGGAGGATTTTCTTCTTTAATTTTAAATACGTCTTCATTTTAATAAGAAATACAATTAGATTAGCGTATTAGTTAACTTCAACATCTATCTAGTTCTCGATTTCAGTTTCTGTTTAATATTTTTGTGAATTACTTTAGATTTTATATAAATCTAAAGTAATTGCTCGTCTATGTTTAAAGTGTGCTCGTTAATATTTTTTTAAAAAAAGAATAAATTAACGAGTTTTAAAAAGGAATTTCAGATAAAAAGATATTGAAATAAATTATTTTTAATAAACCCAAACGTATATATATATTTAAGTATAATTAACCAAATTTGTGAATATTTCTTTTAACGTGCCTTTTTAGCTGTGATTAAAATGCGAGTTATCTCATTTGAAATATATCAAACGTTACATTTTGAAAAAAAATTTCGCTTAGCCTCAATTTTGATTTAAAAGAATCAGAATTCATTTAAATAGGCTGTTATCCATTTTCCAAAGGAAAAACAATTAATAATAAGGGAAACCATGGAAAAATTATTTCATTTTCTAGCATAGAGAAAACCAATGTACGCATTAAAAATTATTGTTGTAGCAAACTTTCAATTCTACCAAAAATTTATATTTAGCATTATCATATTAATATTTGGTTACAACCTTCAGACGATAAATTGAATAAATATATATGTTAAAGAATTGCAGTAAAGATCATACTTCTACTATTCGTAAATGTTTTTGAATTATTTTTAACCACATTCCATTAGCTTTAAAAGCTACTCCGCACGTATGGAAACATTTAAATCGAATTCTTTTCGAATTTCAATTCTCCTAAATCAGCGCTTTTGCTTTTTACCTAGTTCACATTCGTAGTATCAGATATCTCCATGAATTCTTTTTCTTCACTCAATCTGAAGACGGAAATGGAAGGAACTAATTTGCAGTGAGCTTTGAAATGGTTGCAATATATCCTGTCTGAGTTTCGTTTATTTTCGATTTATTGCTTCTACGTCGGATAATTGCTTTAAACATTACGTTATCACTTGACCAGTGGCCTTTAGTTTGACATTATCCGCCATTAGAAAATAATATCTAAGCCGGTAATTAGAATTTTATTGTTCGTTGCCAGTTATTTTTCTTTTACGTATAGAATTATTCTTAAAGGATAGGAATGAAAAGAATGCAGTTTGGGTAGAAAAGTTTTTCGTGTCGTTTCAGAAAACGGTTTTAAAGATTAAGTGTTATAGATTTAATAACAGGCAAATTGGAGGGAGTAAAAGCTGTAAATTTAATATAAAATCATGCAATTTTTCACGACTTTTTAATCACTTAGGCTCTTCCTATCACTTTTTAACTAACTGTCAAATAAAAATATATTTGAAAGATTTTTGCATTTCAGTTACCGTATATTCAAGCATATAACGCGCACTTTTGACACAAATTAAGATCGAAATTTACGGGTGCGCGTTACACATCGGATATAAAAATTATAGCCTTAAAAATGAGAAAAGATGAGCATAAAGGAATGAGATTTCTACATATGGCTTAGTGCTGTTTACTTAAAGTAAATGACATACCATATAAATTTTCATTATTAGATAACATAAAAAATTCATCTTATGTTATATCTTCTGACCCATCATACAATTCTGTTTCTTCTTCACCATCACTGTTACTGTGATCCGTAAACAAATAATTTCTACACTGGTTTGACAACTCTACAACTATTTCTACACTGGTTTGTCGCATTTGGACATCTTTTGTGAATATTTGTTTCTGTGTTCCCCGTTCTAGCATCCACATACCTTTCAACACCTTTTTTCTTGCGTTTTAGAATTTTACTTCTAAAAGAACACCATTGTTCAAAAGCCTAGTATAATACTAGGAATAAATGACTTCACACGATTAGAATATTGGATATGTACATTTTAGGTTCCTTTGGGGGAAAAAAAGAAGTGGTAAAGCGCCAGTATATAAGTTTAACTAACAATATTTTTGCTTGTGGTTATTTTGAAATAATATTTAAACGTTATCATTATATAAATGTACTTTAGTGCGATCAGTCAGTTATTTAACAGTTTGATATAACATCATGTTATTTTACAATTTATACTGATTTATCGTTTGCAGTTGTTACTAATTTAATTCGAACGAAGTTTAAATGACATAGTAGAAGGTTTACCTTTTCTGAGTAATGGTTACTGTGTTTTATTGCTATATATCTTCCAGTATAAGACCAAATTTATCTCATAATATTAGTTTCACTATTATACTAAGATCTGTATTTTCTAGTTCAGTACTTAACTACGTACTTGGACGAACTTGTAAGGAAAGTTTTGAGGCTTTGAATTACCTTATTTGTTAAAGATAAATATCCCCAACTATACTCGTTACTATTGAGTATGCGGAGTTTGGAATACAGAAACTTTAGTTTTAGAATAACTTCACGAAATATTTAATTGAAAAATACATAATCTTATTGCTCCAAACGAATTTGTTTAATTATTTTATTTACTTCGAGTTGAGATGTTTACTTTAGTTGTAGTTGTCAACTGTGAGCTTGAAATCATTTAATTATTGAAAGAACTGCTCCGTTTGCATTACTCATGAGTGAATTTGGCCTCAAGGAACTTTGGAATTACTGAATCGAAATAAGCTCAATATTACAAATAAATTGTAAATACACTCTCAGATAGAATAATAATTTATTTTTATATTTTATTTATATCGTAATATCTGTTATCATCATTCACACGATCTTATCTATTCAATTCTATATCGGAAGACATAATATTACAATAAGATAGCCAATACTAAAATAATATTGCAATGTATGTTTCAGCGTTAAAGCTATGCTTTCTCTTCTTTTTTTCTTTTTCACTCTCTTAAATCCCTTTGGAAATACACTGATCGACAAAAGATATTACTTTCTCCATCTTTTCAATGCAACGTTGCATTATACTTTGGCAATAACACAGATAAAAATATTCTAGCTCGCTTTCGAGAAAAATGTCTTGTATGAGACGTATCCGATACAGTTTGATAGATTCCAATACTTACGTTTAATAATATTTGAAATATAAGAGTATACTTTCCATGAATGCATATACATATTTCATGCATATTTATTTCTTCCAATATATGAGAAACTGAAGCAGTATTTGCTTTGTTAAAGATATATGAATGCAATTTCCTGGCGAAACAGGACTATAAGAGCATGTCAAAGTGAAGCAATGATTTTTTATATAAAATTTTGATGATGGATCTTATATAATAATTTTTAATGTGTAGATCAGTGTTTCTCAAACTTTCAATATTTGTGACGCAATATTCAATCATA